>JABWIB010004404.1:21737-24237 GCA_016617825.1 Platyplectrum ornatum
ATCAGTGGACATAACATCATCAAGTCCTGGCCTCCATAGTACCGATAGGGGCTGAAGGCTGATTTACATAGTATCCGGGAGAAATGCCCAAAATCTGTGCGTTTCTACGACATTCCGGGAGAGTCGGTAACACTGTCTAAGCTATNCATAGATTCTACCTTGCTCAGATATAACCACATAAACATTACAGTGGTGGGCACAGAAATGTCTACAGATATTCAAAATATTCCTATTGATTTATTGCTAATTTAAAATATGCACAATTTTCACATTAAGCTTAGCACCTAAAGAAGAGTCTTTCTTTGTTCTNTTTAGTCTCACGACAGATGAGTCATTGAAATATAACCTTATGCTGGTTTGTTTATTGACTTGTTCTATGTTCTGGAAGCAGGATTTCTTTAACCCCCTTCTAAAAAGGCATATTTATCTAAATCCAGCTTCTGGATCCCTATCTCCCCAGCTCCGTTTGGCTATTGTGTAAAGGACACAGATAATTGGATGTGACTTTGATCAATCAGGGCAAAGACTGACTAAGTGGTCAATCTATTTTATAGACTATGGTTACTATTAGTGTCCTATTTAAGGTCTCTTTTATGAAAGAAAATATAATTTAGCGCTTTTTTAGCACACTGTGTCAGTATGCCCCATGAAGAAGCTATTAAGGCTATGGTTCATATTAACTCGCTGTAAACCAGACTTGAAGTGCATTGTGGGTGACCCCAGTACATATACTGTTAAATAAGGAACAACATATGCCATATGTCATTTCAGATTTACCACGGGGCTCTCTATGAGTGATGATTTCCCTCAGTAGCAGCAGCACAATGTCATAACACTGAAATAACCTTCAAATTCTTTTGTATAAAATGTATTTTATTCCTAAGTCTTGCGGTTAACAGGGGCTTAACGATTCCCCTTTTCTTTATAATGTTTTCAATTTAGGCAGTCCACATGTGGCCACGTCGAAAGATCGCCAGACACAGTGTACATTTCAGCAAGCTAAACCTTATAAGTCTCCAGAAATTCCTCACATCTATTATGTTTACCTTCTGCTGCTGATGAGCCTGTCGGGCTCTGGACAGAGGAAATTACAGGCGCTCCAGAAGATTTGGCAAGAATATGNTAAAATGAACAATGGGCAAGGGGGGATTTTTTAATAGGAAGACCCATGTCCTTGCTTTACCACTGGCTTACATTCTACTGTCTTACAATGTCAAGGTTCAAGTGAAAATTGTCTGTCTGTCTGTCTAATATCCATCTATCCCATATCTATCCATCCAATAATCTATTTCTCTCATAACTATCTATCTATCTATCTATCTATCTATCTATCTATCTATCTCATATCTATCTATCCATCTATCTATCTCATATGTCTCAAACTACCTAATAGCCATATTAAGTAATAAAACAGAGGGTAGATCTAGTATGGAAAGAGATACCATGCAAGCATGTGTAGAGCAAAGGAAATTGCATAGCAAAGTGGTTATAAGTTCATGAATGTTAAGAAGAAAATAAGTGCATTTGAACCCTGTGGATATTTGTAGCAAGGTGCACATGCCTATAACGCACACATATGAGCCTGCAGCTTCTGCGTACACACCATGAAACATTGAGCATGTCCTCACGCTTATCTCTGAATCAGAAATATCAGACATATTAAGTTGAGAAGCTATAGAAAAACAAATATATGAAAATAGACTATGCTGCTACTATTAATAGTGTATGTATGTGTATATATATATATATATATATATATATATGATGGTAGTCTGAGTTAGTCCAAGCTAAAGACATTTACAAACGTTCACTTTCTTGTTTTGAAATATTTTCCAATAACATATATTACAAATAACCTAGTCTTGTGTTTAATATATGTAAGTAGAGTGTTTTAACAGCTGCTAACGTGCAAGGAAATACCAAGAGAAATATTTTATGGCCAAAAGTTCTAATATCGTTGGAAATTGGCTCACAGAGTCTGCCAACGNGAAAAGACATTTTACAAAGTGATTTAAAAAAAAAACTCACCATTTTATGGGGTTGATACACAAAATGTCTCTACGGTATAGTTAATATTTTGATAAACATAGTGAGCGAGACAATATTTTGAAAGTTGTAAAAGGATATTGGTAAATATAAGAGAATANGTTCCAGGATGGATATGAGGTGTAAACTTGATCATAGTAACGTTGTTCTGAGTCTCTGTAGCAAGCATAGGCATATACAGGTAACACATAAAGCAGCACTACTATGGCACTTTATGGCCAGATTTAGGGGTTAGGTCTCTCCCCAGCACAACATGATTAGTCAGCCCACCTTCCTGGGAAGACAGATCACCAACGCTTCAAAGCCTATCTCAGAGCCAAGAGTCCTGGTGCTAGGTTCTTAGGGAACCTTTGTGACCAATGACTGGCTGGGGGCGATTGGGTCTGGAACAGGTGTCTCTCTTGTACCCCTGTGTTTTGGGGCGTAGCTACAAAATGCAAAGGGTACCTTTTGG
>JABWIB010004404.1:29237-40581 GCA_016617825.1 Platyplectrum ornatum
TTCTCAAACTATAAATGTTTGATAGCACGTACTGGGGTATACGATGGACAATACTACAAATGGGTTGCAGGAATCTATTGGATCAAGAACCAAGAGGTAACTATTTATATACAAATATATTTCAATGTAAAAATTACGTCATCTGAAGTGACTCAGAACATGAGTAAGTTATAATATAGACTAATCTGAATGATAAGAGTTTACGTAAGAATTTAAACAAGATTTAAACTTTTTGTATTCTGACATCTGAAAATGGTTAGAAGGAAGCATTAAAAAAAAGAAAAAACTACCAGTAAAGATTAAATTACCCGGTGAATGCTTTNTAACCACAGTGATGACATGATATGCAAGACTTGCTCTTTCCTGTAACCACAATAGCTAAATGTTACCAAGTAATCTATTTTCAGAAGTCAAANAGGGTTAGCCGGACCAACCTCTTATGAGGTAAGTGTCTTTCCGGCACATGACACCAGGTACCTACATTTTGTAGGCCTAGAAACAGACTGGTTTGATAGCCAACGTGACAAGATCATTGCAATGGTTTATGTCTTTGAATATCCAAGCTTCTACCTGCAGAAGATGGTGTATGATCTGTCTACTATGTTGGACGTTGAAAGCAGTTGAAGAGAAATGGCTTACATGAAAACATGACACCACAAAAAAATGGGTGACTTGAATCTGGCCAGTAGACCAGTATCTGCCGATTCAGCACATAAGCCATTAGCTCCCACCATACTGGATATACAGAGCTATTTATATCTCTATAGCACTTACCCCTATCTATCAATCCCCAGTAACCTATAGAGTGTAAGCTTGCGGGCAGGGCCCTCTTTCCCACCCATTGATTGTTAAAATTGTGCTCTGTAATCTGATGGTGCTATGTAAAAACCTGTTACTATATAAATATAGCGCCTTCAAATTGTTTGGCGCTGTTCCCAGGCCCGGTGCACAAGACNTGGCCATGTGACTGGCATCATAATATCATCTACATGGGGCAATCTAGCCTTGTGGGACTATATACACACACAAATGCTTATAGCTGTATGCGTTATAATAAAAACAGTAATTGTACGGTTTTATCCCATGTGCCAGTTACGATTAGGACACTTTTATGGTAAAGACCTCACAAATAACATGCGATACTCATTTACTGGTTAACATAATAGAAACAAAACATAACAAGCAGATTTAGATGTACTTAAAATTGGATTATTGATCACACACAATATTACAAGAAGCCGATATACACTAATGACATTAATATATAATAATGCTATTTTCCTTGCAAAACATTTTAAACTTTTTTATCTAAACTTTTTGAACTTTTTTTGATGTTACAACTCATCGCGGTTTGTTTCATTTGTTGCTTGAATGGATTGATTTGAGTGAGAAGGCTTGAGAGTTATTTAAACACGCATTTCTGAAAACAGTCCAGGCCAGCTAAATTGTTTGTTCCTTAGAACCCAGAAGTGTGAAGAACAGCATGCCTCTGTCTTTCAGATTACCCCTTCAAGTGTGAATCTTGGTCTGCAAAACTTTTTCTTTTTCATTAACCCCTTTCCTGACCGGGCAGCATGTAACATATTACAGGCCTTTTCTGCCAATGGAGAGGTTGAAACTTTTTATTCTTTTCCTTCCTTTGACAAAATTGCTGCTGTCCAAAATCTGAGAGCAAAACTACACTACAAGTAAAGCAAGCATATCAAGCAGGACTGCAATACTTCATAGCCTAATGAACAATGCACAAAAACAAAAGCAACAGCAAGACATCTATTATCTGATCTTCCGTGAAATACAAAAACTGTCTTTTCTGGCACAGAGGAAATGCCAGTAAGCCTGCAGATGTGAGCCGGTTAAAAGAAAAGGCTTTGGTTAAATAGATTCTTTGACTGTCAGGGATTAAAATCATAGTACCAGTAGTAACACACATCTTTCCCTTTAACTTACAAAATTTTCTCACGATTCTGCAAAAGTTCACTCCATAAGGAGCTTTCTGAGGCCATTGAAAAGTCTTAAGTTTTAATTAAGTTGAAGTTGTCAGTAGAAAGCTTTTTTGGCACAGAGTCAGGATCATTAATTACTGCTATCTTTGTTTCTTTCTGAAGAAATTTCTCTGACTTGTTGGGTTACTAATACTGCCGGCGTGTTTTTTTCTTTTCTTCCAGCCTGCAGGCCTCTGATCAATTGACTCTAATTTACAACTCTACCAATTACTTTAATCATTTCCAAATTCATATCTAGTCATTTATCATGATTCTTAAAGTTTAGCATGACGCAGCCTAGGATGGGGAGACAAGTTTGTAGATTTGTGGCTAATAAAACACGATGCAGATAGTTGCTGTTATTCAATATGCATTATGCATTATTCCTTACATCACCGTTCCTTTGCTGTACCGGCAGNAGCAATTAGCGCATATGACTGCATCTTATTTTAATAATTTAAAGTTCCATAATACACAATTTAAAATCTTGTGTATATTTAATGACAAATGTAGCAAAGTAATTGTAAATAATGCAATCAAGGCTTGCTCTATTAAGGTTGGTGGCAGAGGGTGCTCTGATTGGTGTTACTAGTGGATGATGAGTGGGGTTCCCCTATACTTATACTGTAGGTACCTCACCTCCATCCTCTCAGGTCGTCTTGTAAAGCAGAGTGGTGATCAAATTTGCGCAGGTAACATAAAGTTCATGCGACATGTCCTCTTTGCAGAGCAGATCAGAATATGACCCTCAAAAGAAAGGCCTTGCAACTGCTTGTCTACATGTAGGTGGGTAATACACTGTACTCTTAAGTTTAGGTATAACTGGGACATTTTAAACAGACTTTCCTTTCCAAATTACTAACAAGTGCGACTAAACCATAATTATATGGGTAACACATATTTACAATGTTATAATGTATAGTATCATAAAACTCTAATGCTCTAATAAACAGATAATGCGTCTAATGTGAATGTGCGCATATACTACAGTGTTCATTTACTTTAAATTGTTTTTAATAAAAACATTTGCAAAATAACATTTGTTCTTGACTTGGGAATATGATTTATGTGGCACAGTCTACCATTTGCAGTCTCTCAGCAAGTGGCTCGGTACACGTTTCAAATGTACTTGGCATAGCATAAATTATTATGACACTCACTGGGGTTTCATTTCCACAGACTCAAATGATTCAGACACAAAGTTTGTACTAGTTAAAGAAAAGAAGCAAACATCACTTCTCAGCTGCCAGAACAGCTAAAAGGCAATGTATCCAGTCTAGAGAGATAAGGTTGTGCTGTTATAGCTGATCATATATACCTTTCTGATAACATATCAAGATCTCTGTTCAGTCAGTGCTAGAGTCTTCCCTACATTAATTAGGATATATCTATTTTTGCATACAAATCTTAGTATTGTGCACATAATTAAATGCAAGTGTATATTCTTTTGTTTTATGTTAGATTATATGTGTGGTTTACCTAGTAGCTCAGTACATACATAGTACATACATAGTGAATTTTATAGGCACATTTCTGGTCATCCAGTGTTTCTACAGACTATGCACAGGATCCAAACATAAGACCAGATTCTTTATGTTAATGAATGCTAAGAACTTCACATAGGAGAGCAGAGAAGCCCCTGTTTAAAACAATGCATTTACGGGATATAATATTCTACTTTGCAAGATGCAAAATGGATTCAGTATTGTAAATACGTTGACGCGGTGCTGTAAAATGACCACGAGTGAGAGTAGATTATAGATAGTGTTGGGTTCTATGAGGGTCCAGGTGGCTGCAGCTTGATCTGCTGGGATAATGGAGTGTCTGAATTTTTGATAGTTAATTGTACTGGATTACTTGGCATCCAACCAAGTGACTGGCCTGGGGACAGATCGTTTTATTTAGCAGTTCATCAGCGGTGTCTCACCAGCGTGCCAGGGACAGGAGACGATCACTGACATCCTAATGTTTGTGCTATTTACTTTACTCAGTTGACTCACACAGGTGACTGCTAATTGCAACAGACAACAGATATTAATCTCCTAGCAATGTGTAACAAAAGAGAGATTACAAATTAAAGATTCATATTTTCTTTAGCAACACTACAAAGGTTAATTGTAATTTGCAGATTATTGAATTATTTGGTTATCTTACTAGGGATTACTTTGGTTGTGTGTGCATTTATTAATTGATTTAGACACACACACACACACACACACATATATATATATATGTTGAATTTCTCAGTTGTGAGACTTCAGTTTATACACTCACAGTTTATAATTGACATACTGTATATGTGCTATTTAATGCAGCCTTTACAATTATATTCTATACACAGCATGTAGTACAACAAGGGGTTAACTACTGTCTGTGATCTATAATGAAATGGACTACATACTTGGGAGAAACATTGGTTCAGCATAAAGGATGCCCTTACAACATGTAGTCCATCACTGACACCAACTTTCATACTAAACATATGTTTACAAAACGTATAAAACCCAAATTAGTTTATATATATATATATATAATACAATAATCCGTAAGCTGTCCTATACGATTTGTAACCTATATGGTAGTAGCTTGCGTCTCTCGGGGTTAAAGGAAAAAGAAATCCATAAGAAAAGGGGTAGCCCAGCCCAATATGTGATAACATCTATGGGGTATGTTTTCTTTCGCGACCAGCTCACCAGAAAAGCCTCTAGGCCTCACGTCATACATACAAGTCTAAAACAAGTCTAAACACATGACAACATTATACTGTCCAGTAAAGCTCTTTCCTTTTACTGCTGCATTGGTTGCATTCTTGATTGAATGCAGTCGCTGGATCTGCTAGTACGTATTGCCTTAAAATGGCTCTGTTGTTTACATACAACTGATGGAGGCAGCCATTTTGTGGGCTGAAGAAGCACTCGGCCTATCAATGCATCGGAAGCTAGAAAGGGAATCGATAAACTGAATATTGGTTTAGTGTCTGGCTACCTCCTCTGGGTCTCATTAACTACAATATTTAGTATGTTAATAATAAACATAGCATTCCATAAGGAATACACCCATATGAGCCAGTTTATGTATGCGATAACATCACTACTATCTTTAAATGATTATTTAGATTTCTCATAGCATGCTTGTAGCACTGACATGGTTGATGAATGTAAATAGAAGAGTTCTAGTTTTATAGCCATAAGCACTTTAAAGCTATGTTTTAGCCAAAGTTTTCCCACAGAGACTATCTATGTCACACTGTTATGCTTCTTTTATCCCTTTGTTACTAGGAGATTTAGGTCTGAGTCTATTACCTCAAAGTGAGTCTTCATAATGCGCCATGTTGGATTTATTTATTATACATTGTCTTTGAGGAAAATTGCAATAATAATATTGTTACATGTAAGTAACCTTTCCTTCTCAGATTATGCAAGACATATAACCATATATAAGTTTATTGCTGATTGGTTGTTGGTAATGTTAAGTGATATATATATATATATATATATATATATATATATATAAATAATTAGTTTTTTGTGTTTATGTTCCCCTTAATATCTAGCATGTTTTTGTTTCAATTATTTTTGGAAACTCATGTCTATAATTGCAGCCAATCAAATCTCTGAATGGCCACAGCTTCCTTGTACGTCCTCTATGAGTTTTAAATGACTTTCCATTGGACCTCCACTGATATACCTGCTAACTAATTGGCATGAGCGGCGGTCCTGCTGTGTGTCTTAAGGAAAACCTGTGTTGTGAAATACTTTATAATGCATGTTCTGTGGACTTTATAGCTATACAGAGGTTTTCATCTTAGTTCTTGGATTACCAACTTTATGAAAATGAAAAGACTAATTTATTTTTTTTTAAGTATTTTAAACACACACTAACATTATTTGGATTTAGGCCAGGTTTAAAAAAAAATAAAATCCATCACAACACATGTTACCAGTAACCACTATTGAGCATAAAGTAAAAAAAAATTGTAATACTAAACTTTTTGGCAAGGAAACGCTTGGCATAGTGTCAGAGATTCATAGCAGAGAGGTATAACTTTCCTCAAACATACATGCAGCCCTATTCATTAATGATTTATTTAACAATTAATAAATAGCTTTCTTATGTTCAGAAAACTGCTGCCAAACTGAAGCCAAGTTATACTCGATATATATATATATTAGATCTTGAAAAGGATGAATTGTTTGCAGTTGGTGGTACTTGTTGACTATAGAAATCTAAACCCCTTTTACTTTGAATTTTGACTTCTAGAACATATAAAAACTCCATCCAAAAATAAAGTGTGTTATACAAAAGTAATGAATTACATGCAATTCATTCTATTTAGAGAGCAATGACTGTAATAGAAAACCACATATGTTCAGTATGGCCTATATATATGGTTTCCGGGTATTTCTCTATTTCTGCTTTCAGCCCAGATTGATACTATGGGAGTGGGGGGCAGGACTTTTTTATGTCGAATCCCGCCCGGCATAGATTCCACCTAGAAGGAGTCTGATATATAGTAGATGGTGGCTGCACTTCCCATCAGTTCTGCTCCCTATTTATGGTGGCTCTAGCGTCAATTTCCCATCAGCCCAATGTCCAATGTCTTCCAATCGATAATGCAATGTTAATTTTTTGCGAAATGAAATGTATTATAGGAAAGGAGCACATTTCCATTAGGACCTTTCACTAGATGTATGCCAACCAACTATAAACAAACATATGCATACTAAAAAGCGGTTTGAGATTATATACTATACATTTAAAATGTACAATCTTATTTCATACAATGAATTGGATTTTCTCATGGGGTTATGTGCCTTTAACTCGCATACAAAACACACCATGGTGCAGGATTTATAGGAAGGAACTCTTAACATATCATTTTCTCAGTGACCTTTACCATTGTGTTGCGTTTGTACAGTAAGAAGACAAGAGATAAAAGCTGTGTACCATCACTGCGGCTCTCAATCATTCTACTTAAAAATAGCTTATAAATCACAGGAAACATTAAATAGAACAGGAAAGAGCGCTTATTAAACATCCCAATTAATAACTGAATGTTATTAGAAAATATCCAGCTGGATGCCTGAAAGGTACCATATTTCCATGCTGCATGTATGCGATACAGAGTGATTTCCTTCCAATCAGCGAGCTGGAGATTAATTATACATCATTCTGTATATATATATATATATATATATATATATATATATATATATACACACACCAGGTGAATTAAATTTACTGCCTCAACATTTTTTCTGTCTAAGACATTATTTTTAATACTAGTTTTGATTGAAACAGCTGGAGGGAAGTCAGCATTTTGTACCTGCTAGACCATTTAGATAAATGAGTTAAGACTGCAATTATTCTGTAAAAAAAACTGTTTTGAAACCAACCTTTTTAATTAAGTGTAAAATACATCACGTAGATGTATGTTATGTTTCTCTATTCTATTGAAAACCTAATGCATCTGGAAAAATTAATTATGGATTTATTTGGTAATATGAGGAAATGCAGCTTCAAGCGAAAAAAAAAAAATCTCGAGTTATTTTCTTTCACAAATGTATTATTTAACCTTATCTGTACTGCTGCTAGTTATTACAGTTTGCTAGAATAAGCACAGAAATGGTAGCAAATCTATAAAAACAGCCGTTACCAGCTAAAAGTTCATAAATACAGTAGGGTGTAGTATAGAAACGCAACGTTGAAAGTGCCAGGGTTCAATGATCATTGTTTTTATGAGAATGAGTATATTAATGGAGGGCCATAGGAAAGGACGTTTTAAGCTCAGAGACCAGATACAAGGAAGATGCGCCAGTGCTGAACCTTGACTGGTTAAAATCATAGCCAGTAACCTTGCAATGAAAGAATGCTACCGGAGGAGAGAGCAGGGACAGAGCGGAGGAGAGAGGATGGGAGCAGGAACTAGATCAGGATTTTGGCTGGATTGTTGTTGTGTTATTTTCTCCATATTGACCGTAACAACTTAAATAACAACAGACACATAAATATGAGATAGATTTGAGCCCATTGAGTTAGTGAAGACCATAGGCGTCGGAACTGGTGGGGATGGGGGCGAGGGCGAATCATGTAACTCCTGTGTAACATTGGAGTTACATCCTGTTACAGTAAGGGGGCGCCGTGAAGGGGGGCCATGACAGGTATGGGGAAGCCCCGAGGAGTAGAGTGTTCCGGCAACGCTGGTGAAGACACTAATGTCTTCCAATAGCCATAGGATTTTATTATCAGCCCANGAAGTGCAATAAAAAATGCATTCAGTGTCTTAATAGGAAAGTTCTGGGACTATTACCTTGAGTGGGCAAAACACGAACCTTAATAGTTACCCAGCAAACTACTTTACCCAGAGTTTTATCATGCAGAATAGGAGTGACTTCATTGCTTGAGCTAAGACAATTGAATCCGTGTGGATGTGTATACAAGTAGCCAATAAATACTGTTTTTACTGAACATAATCCTAATGAAATACATGTTTTAGGTTTATTCTAAAATTAAAAAAGATAATTCAATCAAAATGTACATATAACAATCCCAAGAATAGTTCGCCTAGGGCCTAAAGGATACGTTACATTATTAAAGGCGCATGAAAATACTGTTTAAGTCAGAAATATCTGATCATGGATAAAACATTTCTGAAACGGATATCTAGAGTAAGTAAGATGCGGCTTCTTTGACNTTAATGAAAGTTATAAATTAATTTGGTACAGTGACTTGATGAAAACATAACCAATGTTACATAAAACATTTATCTTGTAAAATTCAAAACCGTAATAAATTTTAATAGCAGTTCACTCCAGGGCTGATAATAAGTAAGGTTAAGATGAGCTCACACCATGGCAAAAAGAAAAAAATGACGATGGAGATTAAAATATGTAAACACATAATACATATATTCCATTTGCATATTATATTTCTCTTAAAGTTGATGTTGAAGATTAAGAGTCAACGTTAAATCCTCACGATCCTAATCCTTAACATTACAAAGACAGCCATGAGTGCATGTCTGCTGTACTAAATTACCTCGAAAGAAAGCAAATTCCGGATGAAAAGGGAAGCATATTTATATTATAGTGATTTAAAATCTGTCGCCTAAACACATCTTCCCCTGTCTGTCCATTGACCTAAATTGCACACTAAAAGCTTGCATGTCTGAAAATGGGCAGCTAACAATCTGAGACAATCCAGAGGTTCTTTGAGTATGCAGAAACAATGCCAACAGATATCCTGGCTACAGTAAACATTGTCTACTTCATATTTTGCAGAACCAAGTCGAGCCCCATAAAATAGACCTTCTCCTGCGTAAAATAGCTAATTGTTCAGTGACTAATCGCTCAAGCTCGGGAGGAAGGGAAGCTTCATAATGGTGCTTATAATAAATCCAAATCTGTTTGGTTATTTAAAAAACAAAGAAAAACCCCCCAAACAAAAAAGGTTTCCTACCTTTATATTATTTCCATGTATTTGCTTATGCGCCTTCCTGCAACTTTTTGTCCAATATACACTGTACTCACTGCTCAGCCAGAATTTATGTTAGTTCATCTAGAGTTCTGCTATTATTCCATTCGTTATTTCTCCAGTTAGTGGCTTTGAATGATATAAAAGGCACAACACAGCAAAAGGGACATAAGAAAACCAATGNTACATGCAAATACGCTATACGTTGGCCTACAGCTGTGCGTTCCACTACAAAGAGTGACGCGAACAAAGTCCTAAAAGAAAAGCCACTTGTGTACCTTGCGTGGGCGAGCGGGAGCTAAAGGGTTACTTTATGGTTTCTCAATCAGGATCAATCATTAGTGATTGTTTACTTGTCACTATAGCGACAGGCCCCGCATTTTAATACAGGCTATTATTGGAGGAAACCTCGTGAAATCTCAGCTGCAAAAAATGTGCATGACCTAATGGTTTAATTT
This sequence comes from Platyplectrum ornatum, assembly GCA_016617825.1. Taxonomy (NCBI): domain Eukaryota; kingdom Metazoa; phylum Chordata; class Amphibia; order Anura; family Limnodynastidae; genus Platyplectrum; species Platyplectrum ornatum. Next base: position 39,151 of record JABWIB010004404.1, read on the forward strand.
TTAATAATGCTATTAAATAATCATTCGCACTTTGCCATTAAGAATTTAAAAATTGCAGACTGAGTAAAAAGAAAAAGAAATAACTNTAATATAGCGGATTTGTGTGGCCACAAGTTAACAAGTAAAGACCTGTTAGGCTTCTAAACACATTTTATACCTATAACAAACTTTAATCACTGTTTACGGATATTTTCTGGGCGGTTTAATCCAATACCCCAACACAGATAACGTGACTATAGTTGCACTTCATTAGCAATTTGGGGAATTCTAAAAATGTTAAACCACACGGTAGTGAAATAATTAGTAGCTTTCTTAATATACACATTAATAATTAAGAATGAAGGATTCCCGACATGAAAGTTTCATCATTAAACATCAGTAGGGAGAACACGTCTCGTCATGGTGGTATGTTGTAACAGGCACTCATATTGCCTTGTGCTAAACNCTCTGGGTGACCTTATCTATAGCATTGTTTCATTGTACCATGCTGCAGCCTCCCTGCCTCAATAGCAGACATGAGGGACAGGCAATGAATGAAAGGAGAGGTCCCNGTAGTAAGCCCAGCTCTGAAGAGGAGGCATGCTTTAACTTATTATACCAGGGCCACCATCAAGGGAGAGGATAGCCGGGCCTACTGTCCCGGGCCTGGGCAGAGCGGGGGACCGGCACCATGACTCTGTCAGTGGCGTGCAGTGACAACAGAGGGAACTAGTGGACTTGTTGCAAATATATCCACAAATGTTACGGATCCTAACGCGAAATAAATTTTAAACGAGCGGTCCTTAAGTGACTAAGCCTTTTCCTAATGAGTGATTGGATTTTAATTTGCGTCCAAATAACATGTAGTTTAGATCGCCCTGATGAGTGTGTTTATGCAACAACTGCCTGTGGCAGGTAAATATCACAGTGTGCGCTCATTTCACTGGAATGTGAAAGTTTAATCGTGCAGCTTGGGTTTTACTTCACAGCTTCTAATTTTGGCCCTGCAACAATTAACATCGAGGCTTGAAAGATTCCTTTTAGATAGCTAGCAATTAGACAATTAAGTCAGTAATAGAACATGCACAGGTGGCTGAGGCAGATGGATTTCACAAACATTCAAATCACTGCTAAAAAAGAGCCTCGTACCCCTTTTCCACTGATAAAAAAAACCCGGGTTTATGCAAATAGACCCAGGTTAAGTTTGGTGGAAAAGGGTCCCAAGAAATTAAACCCGGGTAAAGTGACCCAGGTTTTTACCGGGGTCGCTGCAGTGGTAAAGGGGTTTCCCTTTAAAACATAGTAGGTAACAATACTCCATTCAGTGGAAATGGTGTCAACCCTGGAAAAAACCCAGGTTCACCTTGCAGTGGAAAAGGGGTCTTTTTTTTGACCTGGGAAAAATGCAGGGTACAAACTCAGGTCTAAACCTGGGTTCTTGGTGGAAAAGAG
>JABWIB010004405.1:5872-21158 GCA_016617825.1 Platyplectrum ornatum
AGTATAAGCTGACCCAAATATAAGCTGAGGCACATAATTTCCCCTCAAAAAAACTGAGATAAGTTATTGACATTATATAGGACAATGACTTGAGTATAATCTGAGGGGGGCTTATACTTGAGTATATACAGCAGGGCCGGACTGGCCATCTGGCACTTCTGGCAAATGCCAGATGGGCCACTACCAAGTGCTGATGGAAAGCTTTAGCCATCTACCAATCAGTGTAATGACAGCCATTCACTGACCGCTGCCAACTAGCAAAAAGAAGAGGATAACTATCAGCAGTCTGACTGGTGGATAGCTCTAGCTGGACCTGTGTGCATTAAATGCCAGGGCTGCTTTTTGTCCCAGTCCGGCCCTGATATACAGTATATACCTATATCAATATTTATATATACACGCACACACACACATACACATACACACACAAAGCTTACATGCATTCACAACACATCTTTTCTACATCTCACACACAATATACATATGTTCATGCAACTGAACAACACATCCTGTAAAACACACACATAATATATGTGTCCATATCCATGCATACATAACACCACAAATCTTGTACATCTAACCCTCATATCATACATATATAAATACACTTACTGCAGTTAAGCCGACTCCAGAGGTGAAATAACANGCGGGAAGTAGGGGTGGTGATGAGCGGCAACATCAGCCAAAGAGGGAGCAGCATAGTGACATCTCTCTGAGCTGTGCTGATCCCTCCGCTCTGCGCTCTGGGTAGTAGCAGTGGTCGCACCACCCTGGTTATGGCACTTGCCCATAGTACTCTCTTCTCCCGCTGTATATATCTAGTCCTCCTATTTCCCCCTGTATGAGTTCAGATTTTTTTCCCCTGTATCGATTCAGCTTCCTTTCTCCTTCTCTATCAACCCTATACAGATCCCTCTTCTTCTACTTTATCTATCCTGTACAGTCCCTGTATCCAGGGCTGGCGTGCCCATTAGGCGTAGTCAGGCTGGAACCTAGGGCGGCCGACTGGGAGGGCGGCAGCGCAGCAGGACAAAAAATAAATGATAAAAAATTGGATAAATGGTGAAAAAAAATCTAAAACTACTCTTCCTCCCTCCTTGGTGGTTTTGAAGCGACATGACGTCATCATGTCGCAGCGGTACGCGACGTGATGACGTCACGCCGTCTTTCATTCACCTGCAGGGGGGCGCGGTGCTGGGTCTGCCTATGGCGCCCTGCCTGTATCTATCCTATACATCTTCCTATTCTATCTATCCTATACTCTGTTATAAGCTTTATGTTTTCTTACCATTTTTACCATTGCTGTCTTCAGACCTCTCCTATTCTGCCTTCCGTCTCTACACATTCTCTGCTGCGGCGCACACTCTGCATTGTAAGTGATGCGGACGCAACTTAAGTTATGTCTGCATCACACTGCGGCTGTGTCACATTGTGCCACGGATGGCTGTGGCCATCATTCTCTGCATTGGTGGTAAAATCGGAAGTAAAAAAATAGTCACAGNATCGAGTCCCACCATTAGAAATAATAAGTTATCTTCTTTTACAGCTAACATTTCATTTACCAGAACATTCATTACCAGGACAGTCATTACCAGAAGAGATGTGGTAGCAGCCGTTCCCATGTGAAGGTTGAGTTAATGGTTCACCTGGATCCAGGAAATTTACTGTAGAATTTTCCAGGCATGGGTTTTCTAAATGTGCCACTAATTGATTTTGCTTTATCCGTGTTAGATATTACTCCTTCAAACATGTTATGTCAGAGGGAAGAGATTCTGCATTTCTCATATAAATATTTACTGGAAGTCATGTGCCACAGAACGTAAAACACGACTTCATATGAGCGGGCAGCTTCACCATTACGGAGTACACTTCATTTCACTCTTTAGTGCTGGATTTAAGTTAATGCTCCAATAAACAATGACATTTTCTGTTTGCTAATGTGCTTTTGTGATATGGAGTGTAAAGGAGAGTCATCAGTTTTAAGTATGACCAAGCTTCCTGTATATACCAAGTTCTGGAAACTGCAGAACAACAGGCTGGTTCAGCAGACACTGGATGGATGGGTCCAGCAAACAGCATGTATCAGACATAACATATGCGGCGCCCATGTGTAGATCACGTAAAACGTGTAAATCTGGGTCTGTTCCAATGTGATCATGGTTATTGCTATAACTTTGTANACAATACAAGTAAATAGTTACTATCAGCAATACACGTCATACTTTTGAACATTACATTGAAAGTGATTGGTTATGGCAGTCAAGGACATGGGCTGATTTCAGCAGCAGAGTCAGCTAAGAAATGTTCCTGAACTGTCTTATAGATATATAGTGATAACGTTCTGCTGATGACTGCAAACATTTCTGATGTTAGAAAGTTGTATAGAAGTATAGTTTTATTACTTTCTTTTACAAAAATACAAATCTTGTTACCTACTTCTCAGTCATTCCATTTATTCTCTTTTAGGACCTGATTTAAAGTTTCGTATGCATTTGTGATGCTCGCACAGTGTACGTCCTATCCAGAGGTGCGTATTTCTTCAGCACATCCGAAAAAAGGATGGAATTAAACCCCGGCAGTTGGAGCCATGTGAACAAAGACCACAGACAACCGCAGTCTCTGCCATTCTTATGTATTTCAATGTATTTAAATGTTTGTATTTACAGCATTTAAAATCCAATTTAAATACTTATAGGGTTTTCTTTTGCAATGCCAGGGCATAGTAGCTGCATCGTGCATGTAAAACACAATTATAAACTGATATTTTTTTTTTGTTAAAATAAAATTCTTTATCTCTTTATCTATTATTTTACACACAATTAAGCTGAAAAGTAGATTATATTTGTTTTCCTTATAAAAACAGTAATTTTCCTATTCAAATTGCTCCCATGACTTACACCATCCCTTGAGATTGTGCAAGCTACTGCTACTGTGACTATTTATTTCCCTTTTGTCATTTAAAGATTGTGGAACTCCCTGTTCCAGTAGTGCAGCGGTGTGCCCATCTTTCTGTGATCGCTCCTGTTCTGAGGATGTGCAGTGCTAATTATCGCTGTAAGTCATTTAGTGTTTCGCGCATGTGTTAGCGCATTCAATTCAAGGTGCCCCTAAGGCAAAAAAAAAACACTGAGCAGTCCCATATACTTCCTACATCAAAGGGGTTCAAACTGACAGTTGACATTTGGTAGTGACGTGTGCAGAGCGCGCTGTGGGAGAACTGTGTGCAGAGCTGAGGTGACGCTAATGGTGGGTAGGCTGGAACCTGTAGTTTAGTAGACACTGGATGGATGTGCCCTGCAAACAGCATGTATCAGACAANAATGAACGTGCACTGTCTTCTGGGGGAAGTTGGTTAATTACGCCAAGTGCCAGGTGCTGTCCATCAGGGATAATTAGACAGACAACTGGCACCAGAATTTGAGAAATAATGTCTCTTAGGAGAACTTCAGCACTTCAAGCAGAGTAAGACTGCCATACAGTTCAGAGAAGGAACACAAAGGGACGGACCGTGACAAATTGAACAAAATATATCACATTGTCACTGCAGAGTAAATTCCTGCTAGCATTGTATTGTTTTTATATATAGAGAAATGGATCTTCTATACATTCGACCCAATTGTCTCTATTACATTGGGGCAGTAACGATTTTGGAGGTACCAGAGCATCAGAGAACAGGTTATCGGGTGTACACTGGCATAGACATCTACACTCCGTCCTGGAAACAAGAGACACCAGGGAGTTTAGCAGTCTTTCTCTCTGTGTACACCTCTTGCCTGTTTGCCCTGTATAGTGAGAGAGTCACATATCTATATAGAAAAGACAAAGATAATACTGCAAGTTGTAACTGGTGACACGTCTCTGTACACTTTAAACATTAACTCTTTCAGACAGTAAATTATACATGTACAGTAAATATATATTGTGGAAGAATGTATTGTATCTTTACATTACCTGCCCTTATTATATACCTACCAACCACCTTTATACTCATTGCTCCACATTTATAATGATTGAAAGGTGAGAATACATAACATATATAGTTGTTGACGACGGTGGAGGGGTAATATACAATGACACTTTCACAGCATTATTGGTGCTGTCTTTACTTGTTACAGATTTTGTGAAGTTCTGGCATGTCTGAAACGTGTTTTATGGTGATGAGACAAAGCAAATTCTTAAACATATACATGCCTTATTCCTATGGAAACTCTATTTATCCTCAATTGATAAAGTTATTCGCTTTATTTAGCAGTGTGGTGCAGTTCATATAGAAGCATGTCAAAGCGCCACCGGCTGAATATTAAACTATGAAAGCAGATATAAACAATATGGTCTGTAATATACTTCAGCTGTCAGATCATCGTCAGCGTCATGTTAAATAGTCTGCTGTGAACGAGCTGCATCGGAGGAGTGGAAAGTTCACATTGACTTGCTTTGACGATATATTACGTTTAAGCTATTAGAGGGATTTTTTTTACTAGGATAATTAAGGTGCAGTACTTTGCATGTTATGGCACTGTATCTATCTATTATAAATATTATGAAATCCTCAGTCTCTTTATTATTTTAAATATCCACAGATGGACAATTAGTTGGACATATTTACCTTATTAGCAAATATATGTGGATAGAAAAAATACATAGAAGTAACTTACTAAGCACATAGGGGTGGGCCTAGACAGTGCTCAGTCCAAGGGTTGGCTGTCCTCATCCTCCTGTTTACTGTTGCATGTGCAATAATGCACGTATGCAGGAGTTGTCTTCTTTGTTGACAGAGTAAAGTGGAGAAGAAGATATAGACTTAATACTAAAGAACTACTCCATAGGCGCCGTAATGGGTAGGGCAAAGTGGCATCCACCCAAATATGGAGGGGACCCTCTCACCCAATTCTACAGTGTAACTAGAGTGCCTGTCACAGTCACAGGAACTCCAGCTACTGGAAGGGGGTGAGGGGGGGGGGGNGTAGAAGTTAGGGGGGCGAAGCAAGGAGGGGGGACTAGCCCCTTTCCTTGTACTGTATGCACTGATGTCCACAGTTTAGTGTCTCTTACAATGTGGGCAGATGGTAACAGTGAGTTCAGCACACACTGAGACAGAGCAGGACATTTTATCTGATCAATCCCTGTTCTCTGGTGGTTTGGGATGGGATCAAGAAATATAGTAGTGTGCCCCTGGTACCGGTGTCTTTAAAAAAATGCAGTTTTTGTGGTTCATTAGCTAGTAAGACCTGCATCAGTAAACTCATAGAAACATTAAAGGAATCTACTGTATTTAAAGATATAATGTTTCTAAAATACCGCCATGGTGCTGGATTTAGCATGAAAGCGTGCTTCCCTGCCATGCTGTCAGTAACTCTGAAAAGCTGCACACAGGTTGCCTTGCCTAACGGAAATGTGATGTAGCTGCTGTTGGATACGCCACCTGCTGGCTGCAAAGCATTAGCGCAGCCTTTTGACACATGTGGTAGAGGCAGCCATGGCGCTATTTTAGAAATGTTATAACATTGTAGTGATCCGAAATGGTTTGAGCAAGGGCTGGAAGTGGGCCGTTATATGCCAGTATGGCCTACCGCCACATCTTCTGCCGCCAAGCCCCACCCTCTCCCGACTAGAGGGGGATTTCAGTGTAATAATCGCAGGTCCGGATGGAATGGGGCTTATGCAAGGGGGCGGAGTTTAACACATAAAGTCCCCACTACGAGCCCTGATTTGAAAGACATTACACATGAATACACTTAAGTCACCTAAGGAGCAGTCGGAGTTCCCTGGCAGGTTTACTAACATTTGCCGGGGAGAGAGCGGGACAGACATGTCCCGGCCCCTGTACCCGGCCCCGACTACACCCAGCCCCTCCCCTACACTTGCAAACTCCACCCACTGGTGCCAAAGCCCACCCCTTTTTGAGCCATGAACGCCTGCTATCGCGGTAAATGAAAAAAAAAATCCTGCTTTCCTACCAGTTTGTCCCCGTAGNGGTATGAGGGAAAGACAGTGGGACAGTCCCCCAAAAGCGGGACTGTCCTGCTAAAATCGTGACAGTAGGCGGGTATGGGTGTGGATGGCATTGCTCAAATCAAGGGATTCGAATCAGACTGGTATCTCATTAATTCTTTCATCTTTAAACTATTTCTCACAGCCCGCCAGGCCGAGCCGAGCCACCGGGGTAGCATTTATTTAAAAGCCAGCAGAGATGACATTTTGACAGCGTTACTATTGTGTGTGACAGTGGACATTTAATGTAATTGCCTATGTAATGACTCACTTTTACAGACTGTCTCATTATCCTGCATAGTGTGATACAATAAGAGCCGGCTGCGAAACTGCAGTTGTTCGATCTCTCTTAATTAATTAATCAATTGTGTCAAAGGGTTTTTCCGTCCAATTAGAACATTTAGTAATATGCTTCACAGGAAGTGACATTTCAGCGGGGACAGGTTTTTGAAGTTCCTTTCAAGTGGTTACGTTCATATGGCTTTTAATTAAAACTGTTTTTCAAAGAATCTGCAAATTGTTGAAAAAGTTCTTTTATATAATTGTTATATGTATTAGAGTTGTTTTAAAAGGCAAAACTCTGGAACAAACCATGATTCTGAGGATATATTAGCAAAGTGTTTATAAACAGAGAATACTTTATTGTTGCATGTTGCACACAGATACTGACCAGCGTTACTGTTACACTGTTATTACACTTGGGCTACAAAACATCATGGACCTGATTCAGAGTATCCGTGCTATACAGAGATGCATGCTTCTTTAGAATATAATCTGAATAGAGCGCAGGGGTGATTGGCATGCGATATGTCCGTCTCCCCTGCTGTTTCAAATGCGACTGCTTCTATAGTCGGAGTCTCTGCACTGTAAAGCTGGCCATACACTATAAGATAAATGGTTCCAATTTTAAGATTTTTCAAAAATCAGACGATTTGTTGAAAAAATCTTTCAGTGAATGGGAACGATTTTTTCAAATGATATCATTCGAAAACAGCTAAACATTTTTTTTTATCTTTTGACATGCTCAATCTTAAATCTTTTTTAAGTAAAAATAACCGTTCAGTGTATGGGCACTTGCAATAATCCTGCCATTTAAGACCCACTTAAGAAGCATAAACCAAACTATTTAAAAAAAAATTGTTTGGAAGTACTAATTTGCATTTTTTCAAGTGCTGAACTATGTTTTAAGTTGCTTTTTTTTTACCATACAATTATTGTACAGTGTATGGTGGCTTACAATTCCTTAAAAAAATGGTTAATTTTTCATCGTCAGATTTAAGATTTAACTTATAGTGTATGGCCAGCTTAAGTGTCTGCAGCGCTCCTTGCAAATAAATCCCGGCATAGCACTATGTCGGCTTTTAGGAATGAAAGGCTTGCCCAGTATTAACAAAATATAATCATATGCCTTCCATTCATAATACTATGCCAGCTTTCATTTGCAAGGAGTGCTGCAGATACTCAACAGGGCATATTATGTGTTAAGAAAAATTAAATAGAATTAAAAATAAAACAACAAACAAAACAACATTTATAATAATTGAATATATCTTTATTATTATTTTTTTTGGACATTGCAAGACTTTTGGAAGGGAGGACAATTACCTGCTTCTCACTCCTACAACTTACACCATGTCAGGTGTAAGTTACGATCTAATTAGGTACTAATATTTAAATGAGAGAAGGGGGCGAGGAATGTGGAGGAAGACAGATGTGGGCTTTGCGCCCGCTTTCCTCTATTAAATACCCGATCTACGCGCAGATGGCATTCACCTCCCCTGCAACTCAACATGGTATTACCCAGGTGAAACTTTAAACTCTGATACCCCTCACTCAGACTACCCTGGTAAATCTGCTTTTAACGAGCAGGGTTGTTAGCTGTGGATCTGAATTACCCTGGTAATTAACCCTGTTCACAGTGCTGAATTACCCTGGTAATTCACAAAATACCCTGGTCAACCCCGTTCACACTGAACCAGGGTAGTTAGTAGTAATTTTAGCACCGTTCACACTGAGCACACTACCCGGGTAGTTCAGACAACCCGGGACGTTGACTGAATTACCCGGGTAATAGCCCTCTGTGTGAACGGGGTATTATTTTCAACTTTGGATCTGAGCCATCATTATTATTATTATTATTCCAAGATAATAAATACAAATCACCACTGAATTCTGCATGACTGTACAGAGAACATTTGTCAGTCACAGCATCTGAAGCAGCTAATTTAGGCAGAATCCTGTACACGTCTATGTAGTCATAAGTTAGCGACCGATGTGTTTAGATTGTGCAAGAGTGAGGAAATGTGGGCTGGAAATGGAGTTCTATTTTCTAAATGATACACCCAAAGATATAAATAACTTTCTCTTACCCTGCAGTAAATTTCCTAAGAACACCTGTCACCAATGAGAATGTCATTATCATGTGAGCACTGCTACTGGTCTCACCTAGGGCTTCCTTGTGCTCTCCCAGACACTCCCTAGCAGCCCATAGCAGTCCTGAGCATGTTATCAGAGAGGATTGTTAGGAGGCTTGATCCATAAAGGCATTTTAGAGAATGTTTTATGAGTTACTGACTAGGGGCCAGACCCAGTTCTCAGTGAGAATGGAGTTCAGAGGAGGGGGGAACTCCCTTGTCACACCCTTTTCTTGTGCCGAAATATCAGGGGTTAGCACTCCTATGTCCCTGCCTTAAGAGACTAGTGCGGATCAGATGTTCATACGACCACTCATCCACATGTGCCCCCAAACCCATGTGTATAATCCCATTATATCACTCCATGCACCTGGGGGCTTGTCCAGATTTGCGATGCAGGTGCAGTGTGGGCCTGTCAACAGCGACCAATCCAGAGGTGCATGCATGTCCTGAGAGGGTCTAAGTGTAGGACGAGCGCAGCACTTAATATTCGCTGTAGCCAATTCTCAGCATTCATTCAAGTGCTGAACTATGTTTTAAGTTGCTTTTGATCTCTGACAGTTTCTGTCAGACCCACTTGGGTCTGCTCAACCCCACAGCATAGCTACACCTCTCCAATACATACTCAGGCCCTGTCTAATTGCTGAGTAGGGACACATTTAATTATCATATTAATATGTGTGTATGTATGTATGCAGTTATATCAATGTTTTTGTAATGAGCGTATGAACAGATAAACATTGTCCAATTTTATATATACATGAGTGTGAGTATAGTTGCTAATGCCATATTGTACATCGGGTGTGGTGATATTTTCTTACATATATACACTGCTGTGCACGCCAGGATACACCTTTATTTTGGCACTATTTATATTTAGTCTCTATCTTAACAAAGGTCTGGATTTCGGGTTCACTGACCCAGCTTTTCGTTTGGGTCATTTTACTCATACAACACATTACAAAGTTTTTCCCCTGCTTTGTTAATTCAGAATGGATGACAAATAGAATAGGCTCTGCGTTTACAGATTGTGAAGAACTATGATGAAGTGACTATCGGAGAAAGGATTCACCTACAACTAATATAAACATGAGACCTGTGTTTGGCACTCACAGTTTTACTTAACATTTTCTCTGTCAGCCTGTGTTTATGTGTATGTAATGAAGTCTGTTTTATTTCACAATATAACATTGAACATCTTCAATGTTATATTGGCTTCTATCAAGCTATATAGAATCAATCACAGTCAACTTGGAAAGTTCCCTAGTCCTCCATAATAATTATTTCCCAGAATGACTAGGAGTAAATCCAGAGGTCATATGTTATTTTGTACCTTGACTAAACTATGCTGTACTGCTCAAAGCATAAATATAAGACATGGAGGCATGTATGGGCTGGGGTGAAGACTGTGTGCCCTATGTCGGAGATCTAGAAATAAAGGATTCCCAGGATATATGTTCAACCTTGGGAAAAAAAAACTGGTAGTATTGGGTTTTCACCCCTATCGTTGAAACACTATTTGTAGTAATAAATGACTAGTATACCTCAAGTCTACTCAATACACTCAGCACATAGTCAAAAGCTGGAATGATTAAAGATTTATGGCCTTATCTTGATAGAATACAATTTTTGTATTCTATCAAGATATCGTATGATATCTTCTCAATGCTCCTCACCATGGTACAACCCTCCCATGGACGGAGAATGAGCATTTCCATGTTTAGAACCCTTCCATAAGTTCTATTACTGCAGTAGGGTGTTTTACTGAGAAAATCGCCACTGAAAGTCTGCAGTCAAGTCCATACTGTACAAATAAAATCATGCCCGAGCTAGGTTCTCCATGCAAACTGTTTGGAGCTATGCAGTAAGGAGTTAAGTAGTAAGTTTTATAACAACCTTGAACTTAAGGTGTGGAGGTATACAGTAGTATGCCATACTTTTACTTCTCCAAATAATTTCATCGTAAAGCTATTCAACCAGTGTTGGGATTCAGCCAGTTCTCACAGGTTCTGTGGAACCTATTCCTAATATAGGTATTGGTTCTTAGAACCGCTTGTTACTGGGTAGAGATGTGTGGGCTTGGTTTTATGAAAACCAATACAGCGGGATATACCAAGCACAATATAGGGGATATACAATGGACAATACAAGGTGACACACCATGCACAATACAGGAGAATACATTGAGGTTAGCATTATAGTGTTCTCTAAACATTTCAATTTTGGCCTAATCGCCTTGGGATCAAGGCAGGGATTAAGTCCAGCCGTGGGAAATAGAACCTGTTGTTAATTTATTAAAATATTGTATTCAACCATACGAATCTACAAAAATGAAGTTACCTCCACTGTATTCTCGGTTCAACACAAGCCTATGAACCCTGTCCCCAGAACCTCATGTCTCTGATTATCCAGATTCCTCCTTGCTTTGGGACCCGAGTCTGACATGTTACGCCCTTGCCTATTGCATAGAAACATACATACATAGAAAGAGATGGCAGATAAGAGCTACATGGCCCATCCAGTCTGCCCCTTTTTCTTTTACTTACACTTTTTGAATTTTTAAAGGATTAGCCTGCCAGCCTTTTCATGAACAGAATCTTACAATACAGAGGGCCAGAGAGAATAAAAAACGTTGAAACTATATTATCATTTATTTTGAGGGAAAATGAAGGCAACATGATTATGTATTTACAGATTCTCTTTTCAGAATATCATTTAAATATAATTGTCAGTAGAGGTAATGATGGTGGTTTTTACAAGAACAGAGCTTTTTGCTTCGTGTACTCTAAACAATTGTAAGAGCGAAGCCAAGGTTCTCTGTTACTATTCTGGGATGTGTTAGGGTATAATTAATAAGAATGTTTGTCATTAATCATAGAATGGCGCATGGTTTTCCTTTGTAATGCGATGTGTTATCACCTTCACTTGTTAGATTTGTTCAGCAGACGTTCCTTCAAAAAATGTAGGTCGTCCTTCCATCTTGAAGTTGGTCCCCCCATATCGTGTTTTTATAATGTCCCATTTAGAAAAATAAATAAATAAAAATAGATAAGTTATATAAGCACTTCTGAAAGGAGATTTTTAAATCTATAATTCTGTGAAAGGGTTTCATAGGAAAAAGGGCTTACGGAAAGTCCGCAACCCAGCTCATACTGTACAATTTGATTGCTTCCATCTACCCATCCATATGTATATGTCACGATCAGCCCATTGGCGCTCCTTTAAACCCATTTTCCACCAAGAACCCAGGTTCAGACCTGGGTTTGTACCCTGCATTTTTCTCATGTCAAAAAAAAGACTTTTTCCACTGCATGGTGAACCTGGGTTGACACCATTTCCACTGAATGGAGTAGAGTATTGTTACCTACTATGTTATAGAGGGAAACCCCTTTTCCACTGCAGCGACCCGGGTAAAAACCCTGCATTAGTCCCAGGTGAAAACCTGGGTCACATTACCTGGGTTTAATTTCTTGCCACCCTTTTCCACCCTTTTTACCAAAATAAACCTGGGTCTATGTGCATAAATCCAGGGTTTTTTTTGTCAGTGGAAAAGGGGTATTACTGACAGTCATACTTTGGTATCAGGTGTCTGTTTAATTATCCCTCATGGACAGCACTTGAACTTGGCTGTTTAAACCAGCTGCATCCACCGCCCAGTGCTGGTTCATTGTTGTTTACCACAGTGTTGCCTGTGTGTGGGACTCATCCAGCATGTCTGTTGCATTTCTAATTCCAGCCTGCTTGCCTGTCTCTACGGATCCACATGTCCCAGCCTGTCTGCTATACTACAGATCCCAGTCTGTATGCTAAATTCCAGGTCCCAGCCTGTCTGCTTGTCTCTACTACAAGTACCTAAATGCACTTCCCAGTTACTTGCCTATTTGTGTGTGTACCAAAGGACTCCTTGGGGTATATTTACTAAGCCGCGAGTTTGCAGTGAGATTGGAAAGTGGAGATTCAGATCAGATTCAAGTTTTAAGTTACATTTTACACTCTGGAGAATGTAAACTCGAATCTGATTGGTTGCCATGGGCAACATCTCCACTTTCCAATCTCACTGCAAACTCGCGGCTTAGTAAATATACCCCCTTGTATTCATTGGACATCAGTTTCTAACCTACAAAAGATTATACCAGAATGTTGCCGATGTGTATGCAGTTAACATGAGCATCCACCAAGCAGCACAAATAAATCAGTTCCAAAAACCACAAAAATGGGTAAATACCCTAGAAAGCGCTGTGTACTAAGTAGTCAGTATTAACACAATATGGAATACTGACACAATTATGAAAAATGTCTTCATGTTAACCTAGTAGATACATTTTGTTATGTCTTTAGTGCAACAATAAAGAGTTCTTATGGATCATCCCACAATAGTAACTTTTACAAATGATACCCCTTTTCCACTGACAAAAAAAAAACCACGGGTTTATGCACATAGACCCAGGTTTATTTTGATGGAAAAGGGTCCCAAGAAATTAAACCCGGGTAAAGTGACTAATGCAGGGTTTTTACCCAGGTCGCTGCAGTGGAAAAGGGGTTCCCCTGTCAACCCAGGTTCACCTTGCAGTGGAAAAGGTGTCTTTTTTTTGACCTGGGAAAAATGCAGGGTACAAACCCAGGTCTGAACCAGGGTTCTTGGTGGAAAACAGGTATTAGTCTATTCCTTCCCAATCGACACAGGGTCATCCACCACAGAAAAGAAGAAAGAATATATATAGAAGCTTTATCAGTACATTATAATAGTGACATTTTAGTTGCTCTCATATTCGTTTCCTCTTGTTAATGAGCAGACAAATGGATTCTTTCCTGTCAGTCACATCAAAGCTGGCAGGTGCTTCCGATTCCAATTTACACCAGACTGATTTCAATAAAATTGAAAACAAAATAAATTTTCCCAGTGGAGAGTGTCTTATGCTCTATTTATAAAATAAGGAGCAATTGCACTTACAATAAATGCCCCTTGTGAGAGTGCAGATCAGATAAATTTTCGAAATGTATTGAAATAAGATATAGCAGTAAACAGTTCAGTCTTACATAAGCTAAGTACTTAAAACCATGTTGAATTGCAGGGGGGGTAAAATGAATGTCAGTGTGTGCATGCAGGGAGAATACTTTATTGCTGCATGTTGCACACAGATACTGACCAGCGCTACTGTTACACTGTTATTACACTTGTGCTGGAAACATCATCTCTCAACTGTAATACTGATTACAATTAATTTAATTTGCCTCCCCTGCAATTCAACATGGTTTTGCCCACTCTTGAAAAATGTTTTGATTGGAACAATTTATTTTACCATGTGTGTACCTAGCTATAGGTTACCAACACCACTTTTATGGAATGGGGGCCAATAAAATACTCCGTGCCATTCTGGTGGAGCGGAGACGCAGGCCTGAATCAGACACAGTATTCTAGGTGAGGCCGCATCAGTGCCCTATAGAGAGGCATTACTACTTCTGCTACTAATTGCAGGGCAATCTCTCACATGCTATCTATTAACACAAATTCTGTCCTGCTCTGAAAAAAGTGACATTTTTATAGCTTTTTTGCCTTTTTTTTTCAAACATTTTCCATAATAAAGAATACAGATGTGGGACATGTGTTGAGAGTAAGTTGTATTGTAACAGTTCATATATTTTGTAAGAATGGGTTTCGCTCCCAGCAGTTTTGGCCAAAAGAGAAATAGAAGAGAATTGGTAAAAGGGTAATCTCCACCGCCATCTTCTCTACATATTATGCATCAGGTTGGCTTCTTTTGAAGCTGGTGTCTAGTCATCTATATGTTGTCTGCAACAACAGATCAAGTCCAGTTAGTTTAACCTTAAGTTGACTTGCTGAAAGATGCAAGGAGCAAAAACAGACCACATTTTATATGTTTGCAAGCACACACACACAAGCACAATACAGATCCTCCAGCACCAGACTTCTATAATTAAGATGAAACGTGGGAGACACGCTAATAGTACAGTAATTCACCCCTACGCACTGTCTATATGTCCGCACCATCCCATTTTATATGGGGACGGTAATGTCATATTAAGGTAAGGTTCTGATCTTATAACTTCCATGCAAGTGATGACAACATTCATTGATCTCTGAGCGCTGTAGCAGGTTGTACATATAATCCATAGTTATAGTAGATAGATTGACGGTAAGTTACACATATTTAAAGAAAGACATGGGAATGAGAGTGTACAAATGCAATCTAGCTCTTTACCAAACCTTACATCATTGTAATATAAGGTTAAGAACATTCAGCAAGGAGTTAGGCCACCCTATGGAAAATTTGGCTCTTATGTATAGGACTCTTCCCGCCCATGTACTCATAGCGGGTCATTACATCCCCCCAACATAGAGGATTCCAGCAGAGGATCAATTGTGAATTCTGATACGTAACTACCAGGTGCACACATGCAGAATGCTCAGAGTGGTTATGTTGTGCAGGAGTCTGCATATGGTTCCTTGTATTCAAAACAGGTCGTAACTTAACATTGCTAGAAGCCCGGTTCTGCTGCATTCAGACAATATTTGTATGTTAACACACATAGGAGCTCTTGTGATCCAGTGGGATGAACTGGGATCACATCATCAAGGAACCGATAGAACATGTGTCACAAATGGACCCAGTGCAAAATGTACAGCTCTATGAGACCTGGGGGGGAATTCAGTAACTGGCGAATCTTCGTTGAAAGTTCGTTCTGACGAAAATTCGGCGAAAATCGTCAAATGTGTATTNNCTAANTGANGAATGTGTATTTTTTCGTCATTTAGTTTGACGTTTACATATCGTCAATGAACGTTCGCCGTGACGAATTTTCCCATAGAAAAGATCCAAAAATGGAATTCACTAACTGACGAATATTCTTTTCAACGAAAC
>JABWIB010004406.1:18330-28740 GCA_016617825.1 Platyplectrum ornatum
ATATGAATCCATATTGTGCCCCATCTTCTGTTTCATAATGTTCCTTCTGTGATGATTAAAAGTCAGCCAGTAAATAATGAACAGTCTCCGCTGTGACTCTTAAAACACATGTATAGAAGCTTCTGGAACCTTCATTATATCGCTCCCAGTGGTTTCCTACAATGCAAATCCCGTTACCAGCCAGAAAACACTGAATATTGTCATTGCTCTAATTAGTTTTCTAAAAGAACAAGATGAGTCTATGGCAGGTTTAGTAAATATTGTATTAGTAAAAGTGTACAGCAATGTTCTATGAGTGTTCCTAATATTACATCAACTCCATATTCAGTAGACAGTAAATTTATATTAATAGCAGAGATGTCAAAGGGTTTATTTCATGTATAGTAGAACTCATTCAATTACAAGCTTCCTATCCTTAACTACAGCCTAAAACTAACCCTAGTCGCAGTCTTCAGCCTAACCTGCAGTGTAAGTTTAAATGTTTAATTATAATTGAAACCTAACCACAGCTTAACCCTAACCACAGCAAATACATCCACACCCTAACCCCAGCCTACAGCCTAACTACCCCTAACCCCAGCCTACAGCCTAACTACCCCTAACCCCAGCCCACAGCTTAACTACAACCTAACCCTAACCACAGCCCACATCCACACCCTAACCCCAGCCCACAGCTTAACTACAACCTAACCCTAACCACAGCCCACAGCCTAACCCCAGCCTACAGCCTAACTACAACCTAACCCTAACCACAGCCCACAGCCTAACCCCAGCCTACAGCCTAACTACAACCTAACCCTAACCACAGCCCACATCCTAACTAACTTTCTCAAACTTATAAATAAATATTAGCCCAAAAACGATATATATAAAACTATATATAAACACTATATATATATATATATATATATATATATACACATATTTATAAATAACAGAGGGAAGTCTATCCACATTTATCAATGAGACCCCGGAGGTCTGAAGTGACGTCACAGACGTGTTCCGCCATTCGCTACCACCAGCAACCACCTGGAAACCAGCTGGTGGTTGCTTTGAGCGGCCACACATGCCGATCAGCAGACCAGCTCATGTGCGACCGCGGGCCTGATCCACCAATAGCACTGTGGCCCGGGTGGCGTCCGGCACCCTAACACCTGTTTTCTTGTGAACAGAAAGAGAAGAGGCGCACCAATCCCCCTAATCTCATTCCCCACAAGCAGCTGAACCATAGCAAATACATTTGTAATACATTTATTAAGACCTAAAAAAAAAGTATTAATGAAAAACGACAAAGGATAAAATCTACACAAGATAATCTGCATGACTGTATAACTGCGTTATTAATAGCACCATGCACCGAGCCCTCTCAGCGTATTTCTACACTATAATTATACTATTATATAAATTGCATCTCTCCTATGTCTTCTATTGTGCCTGAACCCCATACCGATATAATGTCTGACATAGCTCATGTACACGGTACGAAATAAAGTCTGGTTCAGGTTTAGGAGCAGCCAACATTAAGTGATGTAATAAACTAGCATTAACGATCTATCCATAGTTAAGAGACGGACACATTATTTCCATGTGTGGAGTATTTTTATTAATACGACCTTAACACAATCATAACAAATATATACCGTATATACTCCAATATAAGCCGAGGCGTCTAATTTCACCTAAAAAAACTGGGATAACTTATTGACAGCATATTTTCAGCACAAGAAAATAAATATTCTGATTTCATTGCACCTAACTACCCATGTTATTGCTGCTCACCTTGGTGTTGTTTGATTGGATACAGGGTCAACATTCCAGCGATCTGATTGGCTACAACTCTGAGGACAGCCCCTGAGGACTCTAATGAGGGCTCTGGCCCTAATGCCATGCATAGAAATAGTACAAACTAAAAATGCTTATGGTTATTTTTATTTTTTTAACATTTTATAGCAGAATGTAAAAAATAATATAACTGTAACGTTGGACTAACTTTTAATTTAGTATTTTTTTTAATATTTGCTAATATAAACGTAAGCCCACAACACACTTATTACTGTTTACTGATCCATGAAAATGACCAAATTAATCTGAACCAGGCAGCTGCTGTTTGAATACCCTGCCGCCAAAAAGCGAATACAGACTGTAAAAATATAATTACGCCAGTACCAAGTCTTTTTGAATCCAGCATAAAGTTGGCAGACGAGCTTCTATGTTATGTGCTGCCGGGGATGATAAAACCTTCCTAATATATAAAGCACAATGCAGCTTTATTCTGCAGTACAGGATGCATCACATTAATGGATTGCTAATGTGCGCGCACGTGATAAAAGTTCTGCCGGTGCATCAGGGGAAAGCGATTCACTTCAGACCAACGTATCAGTATCTCAGGAACATTCCGACTTGCCCACTCTTGAGTAAGTCGTGAGTAAGTCAATAGTGCCTAAAGTCTTCCCAATATATAATATTGAAATATGTTAATAGGTTTAAATTCCTGTTACTCTACCTGACTGTCCCATCACGACATGACATTTAAATAATATCTTCTTTTCATTTAAAATTGTTTAATATGCCTTACAGGTCATTCACTCTCCCTCCCAATATGCCCGATGCCAAATACCTTATCAATCTCCCAAATAGGTTACGATAGAAGGAATTCTCGTCTAGATGGTGGTAAGCCTAATCCTTCAATATTCAATAAACATTTGCCCTGAAAACTGCCTAGACATCTTTCTCTGTCACCATGATAGAATCCCTGTCAACAGAATAAGGAAGATAAGCAGAAAATACTGACCCAGTTTCTGTTATGTGTAATGACATCTTCGAACATTTTAGTCTGTTTGTGTGGAAATTAAAGTGTAAAATATATATATATATATATATATATATATATACTTCTTAATAATGTATATTAAGAAGTTTCTAAGCATTTTATTGGTTCTCAAACAAACTCGCAGCAGCACAGATGTGACACTTTATAACATTAAATATCGCCACACGTAGATTTCGGGAAATGTGTCAGAAGGCTGCACTAATGTATATCAGCTCACAGGCTGTCCTGCTATTGACCAGGGTTATCTTCTGCATTGATACGCCACCTGGCTGTTACTGTTGGAACTGCAACTTTTCAGAGTTGCCGACAGCATGGCACGAGAGCATATTAGCATGCTTTCGGGATATATCCAGGGCCATGGTGGTATTTTAGAAGCGTTATTTTGTTATATAAGTATTGTGTAAGTATATATAAGTATAGCATTATATAAGTGTTAATATAGATTCATTACGAATAAAGAATGCCGCAGCATGTTGCTTATCTGCTAAATAAAGATGGACGTCCTGCCACATTCAAGGCTCTCTGTTATAGATTGTCCTAGCATTAAACAATGTGGGTTATATATCATACAAGCCAATTCACAAAGGGGGATTCAGTTAAATCTCCAAGATAGGATCACCTATACAAAAAGCCTTGACAATGGCAGGAGGCTTAACATATAAATGCAAGTGCGTGTAACCAATATTTATGCGTCAATAAGCTTCTACTATTGCATATTGATTACACCACCGGCCGCTATCACAGTACAGATGCCATTCATTGCACCACGCAATAGCAATGTTCTACCACCAGGGGGCTGCCATATACACATGAAAATGACTCAAGGCTCATTGTGTATGTTATGAGTAGAGTTTTATTTGGTAACAATCATGGATAAGAGAAGTTACAGGTGAGGTCTTTGTTAATGTTTGTTGGATTTATTATTGTGTTTTAATATTTATAACTCTTAATTAGGTCATTGTGCACATCATGGGGTTGATCCAGAAATTTAGAGTAACAGCAAAGGTGGACATCAGGTGGAAGGCTACAGCCAGACCAACCATGTTGCAATTTGAAGGGGGCGAGTCATTTATTCTTTTAGTTGAGATAGGAAACCACCTCTAAACTAATTTTGCCTCCTCCCCAGGCATGTAACTACAGGGGGTGCAATGGTTACAGGGCCTGGTGATCTCCCCCTTCACTGTAAGCAAGTTGACCGCTCACAATAGCACTGAATGAATAAATGACACCCCGTTCACACAGACTACCCTGGTAAATCTGTTTTTAACGAGCAGGGTTGTTAGCTGTGTATCTGAATTACCCTGGTATTTACCCCTGTTCACAGTGCTGAATGACCCTGGTAATTCACAAACTACCCTGGTCCTACACCGTTCACACTGAACCAGGGTAGTTAGTAGTAATTTTAGCACCGTTCACACTGAACCAGGGTAGTTAGTAGTAATTTTAGCACCGTTTACACTGAGAACACTACCCGGGTAGTTCAGTCAACCCGGGAAGTTGACTGAATTACCTGGGTAATAGCCCTCTGTGTGAACAGGGTATGAATGGATAAATGAATGAATGAATGAATGAATGGTTGAATGAAATTGCTATTTATAAATTGATATGAGCTTTGCTGATCACAGTGTATATACATACCTCCCCCAGAACAAACCTTGTCCCTAAAACAGGGAGATTGTGGGGAGTTAAAAATTATGATGTTGCCCATAGCAACTAGTAAGATTCAAATTTGCAATCTCCAGTATATAAAATGAAACAGAGAGCTTGATTGGTTGCTATGGGCAACATCTCCACTTTTCAATCCCCCTGCAATCTCCCTGCTTAGTAAATTTAGGCCCTGACTCTGTAACCAAGTGTTTGGATACTGTCCCTTTCACAGCGCTGCGTTTACCACTGCAACTCATTACGGATGACAGCATGCAAACCATATACAGTGGATGAATGGATTGTGCAGACCTGTTGCTGGGAGCGGGTACATTGAGGTATACACACTTCACATACAAATCAATTATTCTTATTGAAGCGGGGGCTGGGGTCAGGAGCCCTGCGGAGATGGAGGAAACACAGGAAAACACCAGAGGAGAAGAAACTAAAATCAAACTACTCACACCACTCTACATTGATTGTGCTGTTATAAATAGCTGGCGCAGCCCCTGCTGCTACAATATCTGGAATATCCGCAGTGAATTTTAATTGTGAGTCTTTCTCTTCAAAAACAGAGCGCGATCGCCAGCTAGGACTGTACTAAGGTGACAGTGCGACTTAATAATGACTGTACATTCCTACAGCTGACAACTGCTAACAAATCAAAAACCCTATAATGAAGAACTGGAACCAGATCTCCAAAGCTGCTGACTCTAAGTTTAATAAATGCGTTTGGTGCTTGTTCTATAAATGTTTTTATTATTATTTTTATTATTATTTTTTATTTATTTATTCAATTATAAAATGCTGGCGTAGTAGCGGCAGCCGCTACTATGCACGGGCATTGATGAGAATAGTAATGGGAATGAGATGGGGGGGGTTGAGGGAGGGGTCGGTGAGGTGGGTGGCTATGTGGTGCTTAGTGGCGTGCGTGGTGCACAGTGCCTGTGGAGTTCAGGGGGTATGGACAGGGGACGACATTTGAGTCGCACAGCGCAGGACAAGGCCACACTCCCTCCCCCGAACTCCACGGACACCACTAGGCACCCTGACCCACCCCATATACCACTCTCCCCACCAGACAGACAGATTGCACTACTGCATCCGTGGAGCGCAGCCCTTCAGCCTTTTCCCATGCTGGTTGGATAATGACAGGAGAGAGACTGCATTACACTGCTGTGACAGGTCACCTGACCCGATCCTAAACATCGGCATAGCACAGCCTCTCCCCACAGCCTCACCACTCCTTTACCAGGAGCCAGAACTCTTTTCTTTGCATTTCTTTGTATTATTTTTACAAACAGCTTTATAAATATTTATGTCCTGTAATCTGGATATAACCACTTCAACAGGCTCTAAAGTGGTGGAAAACGTTTGAGAACCACTGAAATATAGAGCTGGGGCAGTGCTAGTTCTCTGGGCGCTGGAGGCAAAGTCGCTGCCACCAATCCCCATGAAACATGCATGTGTTTTACTTACCTTTATATATTATGATCCCTATCTCTATCTATATCAATCCCCGGCTAGCTGGAATTTACATACTTATTTTCCTACACTATGGCAACTTGGTATATATAAGGTTCACTTGTCCATGTCCCTGTCTCCTAAGGTTGCCCAATGGCAGCACCAGCCCTAAGTAGAAGAGTCCCCTTTCTGATCTGTATTGTTGCACCATTGCAATGTTCCATGTGCTGTAGTAGTCTACAGTCCCGAGCCCGACCGTCCCTCCACCCCCCAGCATTGGCCCGGCACCCTGTACTGGTGTGCAGGCCACTGCCGGCAGCCAGCATAAAATCACATGGAGGCCATTATTGCCGTCTATGTGCGTTTAAATAGGCCCGACTGCCTCCCGCAGTGATGTTGTGACGTCATGACGTCCTGGCGTTATGTGGGGCTGCCCAGGACTTTGTGAGGCCCAGGCCCGGGCGATCGTAGCGGCCGCCCCGCACCTGACCACTGGTTAGCTATGCTGCATGCATAGTCCATGCTCAGGGATATGGCCGTATAAGAATTCGCTGTCAGAATGCAATCCAATGAATTCATCATAAAGATCCATTACACGAACAATCTGAAGTTCAGCATTGATGAAATGTTAATGTTCAATATGAGAATTAGCTGTGAAACTCTGCGTGTTTATTCCTCCATTTGTCAGGTTTATGTTCCCTTTGTACTTTTTTATATGCCGCTTATAAATGTAAGTGTAACGTGTATGTCAGTGATCTATATGCTGCCTGTCTGTCACAGGGGGCGTTATGTATGGTAGGAAGGGTGATGATAGATAGAAGTGACTNTATGGATTACATATGCAGATACCTAACAAATACAAGACAGATTGAAGCTACGCGTGGAGGACACAGCCACAGTTATAATGGGAATATGCTAATTGTTACTAAGAGTAATAGCTTTGTACCTCTTTCATCCCCAAAGGACTAGCCGGGCTCTTGTTCAGTCCCTGAAAGCGCCATCATTTATAATGTTACTTTTCATTTCTGAGAGGTACATAAGGCCGAGACACGTGGAATTAGGAATTACAGCTCCAGAACATGTTTGTTCCCAAGTTTTCGGCAAGCGATTGTTAAAATGAGAAAGTTTCAGAAAGTCCACGTTCATTAAACTCCCAGAAAGCCGCTGGGTAAATGATATCAGATCCAGCTCATGACCTGTAGGTATTGCAGCAGTGAGATCTCTTACATGTATTCTGCAGCTTTCATCCTATATTTCAGAGCACAAGAATAAGTTCTGTCTTCTGAAGTCTCCTTTAAAGCCTTATCCAGGGTAATAACAATGGACCAAGGCTTTACGTACTATTGACTTACTCGTGACTTACGTGCAAATGGGCAAAACCATGTTGAATTGCAGGGGAGGTAAATGTCATTAGTTGCAATCAGTATTACAGGTGAGAGATGATGTTTTCAGCACAAGTGTAATAACAGTGTAACAGTAACGCTGGTCAGTATCTGTGTGCAACATGCAAAGATAAAGTAAAAACGGGCAAAACTGTCTTTTTTCGCGTGACTGACACACAAGCATGCAAACAAAATTCACATTCACAGGTCCAGTGACACCGATCCAGAGAATGGCAAATCCAGCATTCAGACAGCTTGTGGCTTGAATAATGCGGTAACCCAGATTATGCCGACTTACCTGTGTACTGAGTCCACCCACCTCATTCATATGGAGAGCGAGAGAGAGAGAGAGCAAAGGAAAGAGAGAGAGACCAAAGTAAAGAGAGAGACCAAAGTAAAAAGAGAGAGAGAGAGCAAAGGAAAGAGAGAGAGAGCAAAGGAAAGAGAGAGAGAGCAAAGGAAAGAGAGAGCAAAGTAAAAAGAGAGAGAGCAAAGGAAAGAGAGAGAAATCAAAGGAAAGAGAGAGACCAAAGTAAAAAGAGAGAAAGCGAAGTAAAAAGAGAGAGAGCAAAGGAAAAAGAGAGAGAGCAAAGGAAAGTGAGACCAAAGTAAAAAGAGAGAGCGCAAAGGAAAAAGAGCGAGAGAGCAAAGGAAAGAGAGAGAGAAGGGAGAGAGCAAAGGAGCAAAGGAAAGAGAGAAAGCAAAGGAGAGAGAAAGCAGAAGGAAAGAGAGAAGTAGTAGACATCCAATGGCAAGAGCCTACAGGAAAAAGGCTGCCCCCTTGAAGTTTGGGGCCCGTCACTACTGTCCCCCTTCTTCACCCATGACACAGAATGGTCTTAGATCCGTCCGTTTCCTCTCGCTTACTCTTCTTTGTGAATGCCTCAGCCCTCGTTGTATATTTGTGTTATTTTTGTTTTGCTTCGTATCAAACACTTTTTCTGTAGTTAAATTGTTTGAAGCTGCTATGAAGTTCTTTGATCACAGGAGAAAAGGCTCCAGACAGAGAACAGCGACAGATGACAGCAATCCGAGGTGATGGTGATGGAGGATCTGACGGTACAAGGTATAAGGTCATGGAGGTGAGCTGGAAACTTATTTTTGTTTTGTCATAAGTCACTAAATAAACATCCTACACAGAGCACAGATACAACAGGAAAATAGGGTGTAATGGAATTGCAAGCACCGAAGTCATTATATTATTACTATAATGAACCATTATACTGGAGGAGAGCGCCGTGAACATGGAAGAAGTGAACTGATGGGCTGGAAACGGATGGTGAGGTCCTATCTGAAATGTTCTGTACTCAGTGACCTAGATTTCTCCATGACACATCAGCGCCCTGTCAGACTTGGACAGGTAGAGGTCGCATAATGACAGCAACAATAAGGACAGGCCTCGTGACAATGAAATGTCAATCTCATGGTGCCCGATCCAAGGATCTTCAGATCCCTTACTTTGTTATTCTGTATATGAGTTTGCATTAGTGTTTCCTAATCAGAATGCATTCTAGTCAATCAAGTTGTGAGTAAGTCAATAGTGCCTAAAGTCTAAATCTGGTCCAATAGACTGGATCCAGACTTAAATACTATTAAACATACAAGTGTAAAGTTTTGAGTGGTTTTGCCCAAGTAAAGCTGGCCATACACTATAAGATAAATTCTTCCAATCGAAATATTTTTCAAGAGTGGGGGGGAATGTCAGTGTGTGCATGCAGGGAGAATACTTTATTGTTGCATGTTGCACACAGATACTGACCAGCGTTACTGTTACACTGTTATTACACTTGTGCTGGAAACATCATCTCTCACCTCTAATACTGATTGCAACTAATGACATTTACCCCCCCTGCAATTCAACATGGTTTTACCCACTCTTGAAAAATCTTTGGAACAATTTATCTTAAAGTGTATGCCCAGATTAAGTCATTAGTCAGTCAGTCAAGTCAGTGCCTAAGGATCTCAATCTGGCCCTCTGTTATTATACTTGGGCTGGAAACATCATCTCTCACCTCTAATACTGATTGCAACTAATGACATTTACCCCCCCTGCAATTCAACATGGTTTTACCCACTCTTGAAAAATCTTTGGAACAATTTATCTTAAAGTGTATGCCCAGATTAAGTCATTAGTCAGTCAGTCAAGTCAGTGCCTAAGGATCTCAATCTGGCCCTCTGTTATTATACTTGGGCTGGAAACATCATCTCTCACCTCTAATACTGATTGCAACTAATGACATTTACCCCCCCTGCAATTCAACATGGTTTTACCCACTCTTGAAAAATCTTTGGAACAATTTATCTTAAAGTGTATGCCCAGATTAAGTCATTAGTCAGTCAGTCAAGTCAGTGCCTAAGGATCTCAATCTGGCCCTCTGTTATTATACTTGGGCTGGAAACATCATCTCTCACCTCTAATACTGATTGCAACTAATGACATTTACCCCCCCTGCAATTCAACATGGTTTTACCCACTCTTGAAAAATCTTTGGAACAATTTATCTTAAAGTGTATGCCCAGATTAAGTCATTAGTCAGTCAGTCAAGTCAGTGCCTAAGGATCTCAATCTGGCCCTCTGTTATTATACTTGGGCTAGGAATCATCATCTCTAATAACTTTACACTTATAAGATCAATAGTGCGTAAGTCTGGATCCAGTCCATGTCATATATACTATACCTTCCAAGAGGGGCTGGGTTACAAACACACGTGGGTTTCCTATCACAATGTAGAGCGTTTCCTCTTAATGTGTACCAGTCAGACTTCCTTCCATCCATGACTTTCGTGGTTAGGATGAGTATCAGGATAAGAGGTTGTGTTACTCCCATACAAGAAGAAACATTGTGCTTCTAAGTAACACTAGAAATGTGGCAGGGTGTCAGGAAAAACATTCTGCGCCCCCCCCAATGAGAGCGTCGCGGCACCCCAATGAGAGCGTTGCGTACCACAATGAAAGTGTTGCGGCACCCCAATGAGAGTGTTGCGGTACCCCAATGAGAGCGTCGCATCACCCCAATGAGAGCGTCGCGGCACCCCAATAAGAGCATTGCGGCACCCCAATGAGAGCGTCGCGGCACCCCAATGAGAGCGT
>JABWIB010004408.1:21758-40327 GCA_016617825.1 Platyplectrum ornatum
TGTGTATATATATATATGTGTATGTGTATATATATATGTGTATGTGTATATATATGTATATGTATGTATGTATATATATATATATATACACACACACATATACAAATTTAAAATTTGGCTTTAGAAGTGATGGAATGACAAACAGAAAATAATAGAATAGAGATTTATAGTTATATAATAATAACATTGTAATAAAAACAGTATATAATTAGCTGTTGTACCTGGTTTTACATGTGTTTGATTTGAAAATAAGGTCCATTTCTTACTTGGCCAAAGTCTACCTAGAATTGATGTTATATATTCAAACCACACAATAATTATCTTAAGTCCTGCCCTTTTAAGGACCACAAATCTGGACAGTCCTGTCTAAATTGGGATGTGATGCCAAATCTATTCAGTGGAACGGCCACAACAGGTTCACTGTGTCAAAGTTCTGTCTATCGTACACCAGTAAGAAATCCAACAAGGACCCTGCTTTTGTACACATGGGCTTAAATGTCATCGGGTATATCACCAATCCACTTAGAGACCTAAAAAACTATGGATTTGACACTATTGTTGAACACTTTATTTTTCACCCCATGCTGATGGGGGCTGAACTTGGACAGCATCAGGAGTGTCACTATTCATCTCAGCGACCCCAAAAACTGGATTCAATACTAATATTGGTCATTTTCGTCTATTATCATAATACCCCATTCCCACTCCCACCCCTAGGGGTGTTAGGGGTGTCTTACCACAGTACTTTTTGTCTGTGGCATCACCAGCGACTAATCTTGGGCTTAAAGGTCATCAGGACTATCACCAATCAATTTAGTGACCTTGTGCTATGGATTTGACACCAATGTCAGGCATTTTGGACATTTTTATTTTCTCCCCCTTCATCCTCCATGCTTGTCATTCGCTGACACCCTTCTTTCTGTTACCTATATTCTGGCATCTGCTACCACTGTTAACATGCCACGGCCTAACAGACACAACGGCCATTTTGGCTAGGCCACGCATCTTGGAGTCTGTTCAGTGCACACGTAACATCACGTGCATCAAGTGTGCTCCCCCTGTCCACAAAATCATGGCACCCGTCAGAGCACCAGCAACAGCGTTCCCTGCGACTCCTGCTATGGCCAAGGGGGGATGGGGGTGTCAGGGAGGATAGTTATAAGACATTTGCAAGGTGGTTTGAAAGATTTTGTTATTTTGATTGCTACGTGGAATTCAAATCAGATGAGGTAAGGGCAATCTGGTGCCATGTCCACCTCATTCAGAAGATGTATGGCGTGTTTAGAGGTCCAACATGGCGCTTATATGACAAATGCTTTTGAAGGAAGAGGGAAGGTTTACTTTTCATCAGTTTTGGAGTCAAGGACGTGGAGGTATGGACCTCTGTGACTCAATTACAATCGGCAGGTTTTCAGGGGTCCTCAGTCCTTTTGGAGGCCTGGCTGGCTGCCTAGCAGAGAAGCCTATGCATCACCTGTTACACAAGGGAGGAGTAAGTGCTTTGCTTTCAACAACTCCCATTCCACCTGGGGAGCTGTCTGCAGTTTCCACCAATCCTGCATTCATGTGGGTCAGGTCATCCCACAAAAGACTGCTGTATCACTCCCCCCACTGCCTTTAGGCTCTGTGCAGAGGTCAAAGTGGGACTGACCTCCTTGGTAAGTAGTTTTTGCTGACCCCCCCTCCCATTTGATCTGCTACTGGTCCATTCATTGAATGGTTAGGTTAATATTACTAATTAAATTCAATAATTCAGANCACTTAATTGGAAGGGGCCCAAAGCGTTCTGCTTATTTATAGCAAACGTCTGGGTGTACTGATATCCCACACCCCTATTTATGGAATGATTCCCCAGGGATT
Organism: Platyplectrum ornatum; assembly: GCA_016617825.1. Lineage (NCBI taxonomy): Eukaryota > Metazoa > Chordata > Amphibia > Anura > Limnodynastidae > Platyplectrum > Platyplectrum ornatum. Next base: position 23,619 of record JABWIB010004408.1, read on the forward strand.
TACCAGCAGGTTGGGGTTCACCTTATGGCCCGGGGGAACATTATCTTAGTCCAGCATCTTCTTGGGGCCTTGGAAATTTGCTAGTTGGTGGGGGGGCGCGCAGTACTGGGTGCTAACATTGTGGCGATAGCAGAAGAGGGGTCAGCAGATTGTTATGGCGCAAACTGTTAATCGTATAGTGGTATGACGGTTTGGCCGGTCTAAAAGCAGCACAACCTGGAGGGCGAGGGCATCACACCCTAGCGGTTGGGTCGTTTAGGTGACCAGGTGCTGGGGTGGTCAGAGTATGATGGTTTGAGTGCTTGCCATAGGACCATGTAAAATGGCAAGGTGGGACTGACCTCCTTAGAAAGTGGTTTCTGCTGATCCCCCTCCCAATTGATTTGCTATTGGGCTACCTACTTCATTCATTAAATGGTTTGGTTAATCTTACTAATTTAATTCAATAATTCAGCCCACTGAGATAATTTCCCCATTTAAATAAATTCATGTAAATAAATCCAGCCATTGTTGTCAGTGTATTTATTTCATTCGTTTATTAAGACTTGTGCCTGGTGTTTGTAGGAGTGCTATGCCATTTGCTGTTTATGGAAGTGGAAGTAAAAGGAATGCCTAGTAATGTAAGTTTGTTGGTTATAGGTCAGGACAGTATACACACTGATGAATGCAGAATCAGACATTGTAAAAATGCAGTTAGTTTCTGACTGCAGCATTGTGGGATAATACACACTTCAGTTATTGATCGTTATTGTCCAATGTTGTGAAGTTTTTGAAAACTGAAAAAAGAAACTCCCTTATTATAAATGACCGCTGATCCTCACGATAGAGGGAAGTGACAGGGGAGTTAACTTTTCTCTTCCACACTGCTCTTTGTGTGAACTGAGAATGGATATATTTATAAATCTCATGATGCACTCAGACACATAAAAACAAGTTGTTGATTGAATGCCATATAATTGCCTATTGGCTAATGGTTAGCAACTTATTCCTGTATTATTGCAATAAATGGAATAATTTGATATTTTGCTGACAAAAAATAACACAGATCTGCAAAAAACTTTTTGGACAGCTGTTTTGGTTTAGTTGACTGATTATTATGTTTTTTGGTGCATCAGATTTTCAAACAAACTGGTGGTCTGTTTAATAAACCTAGAAAACAGGGTATTTGCTGTACCCATCCTATTGTCCCAGCAGCATACACAGTACTTTTAAATTCCAACATACCAACTAGTTTTAATAACCCACTTTCTTGAGTACCAAGTTTAAGTTCTCATAAGTCTTCTTCAAGTACACTGAATGAGCAACAGGAATGGATGCATAATGGCCACCATTGTGAAACTGCTTTTAAGCTTNTTTTGGAAGAGTCAATGAAAAGCCTCCATTCAGAAGAATCATACTGAATGTGGAACGGAGCCATCAACGCCTCAAAATCAGAGCAAAACATCAAATCTGTTCTTGTTCTTGTTCTTCTCCGAGGTCTGTACCATGCAAAAGATGTACCTTTCCTCAAGAAAATTTTTGCTTTTAAGTTTCAAACAAAGTAATTCAGCAGATTGCTTAGGTAGATCTATGTCTCCCACCAAATCATTGAGTTCCTCCTGTGAGAGAAGTTTGTCAAATTCAACACCTGAAGAACTTGATCCATCTTCAGGCTGAGGTACAGTTCCATCCTCGTCAGGCCAATTGACTTCATCCAGGTTTTAGGAGGGTCGGGCACAGAAATGTTTGGACAATAGGAAATGGGGCGAATAGCAGAAGGAAGATTGGAATACGTGATTGTGTACCTCATCAAAGTAACAGAAATAACAATCATCACTACGATTCTTCTGCTCACACCACATCATAGGAATTCCAAATTGAAAAGCTTTTATCTTGCCTTTTGACCAATTGATTATGATCTTCATGAGGAACTGAAATGTTATCTTGGTCACAAAATTTTTAATTAAAATAAAATAAACGTTCTTAATATTCAACTGCTGCTTTTTCAACATGAACACTCTACATATGAAAAAAAAGCTTTACACACTTTCTCTGATTTTGAACCACACAGACAATAGCTTGATGAAGATTGAAATGAAATACAAGATTGTGGAGGAATCAGAGAACAAGATAATGTATGAAAGAACATGTCTGGGAAGATCCTAGCAAGCACACTTAACAATGCAGTGATCACCATCAAGACCAATAAACATGTATTTTCATGTTTTCAAAGCACTGGAAGTGAAAATAAATTTGTTTTTCCAGGTCAAGTTTTTTTTTCCCCATGTATAATGAATTTGAAATTTAGTGATTTCCAGCTACCTGTTTGACCAAGGTACATTTAGATTGTGAAAAAAACTGACATCCCAGGAAAAAATGGTGGTCATTTTCGAATTCAGCGCACCAAAAAAACATAAGAATCAGGTAAAATTATGAAAACAGCTTTTTGGTTGCAGATCTGTGCAATTTATAGACTTTTTAGACACCAAGGTCAGGACTTACGAGCGATAAAAATTATTAAAATCCACTATCACCCCCTCTACTGGAAGAAGTTCTGTACACGTATTTATAGCCCTACTCTAATCCAGTTTACAAGCCAGTAAAGTGAGTTGTAAATATGATAATGTTAACTTTTACCTTCCAGTGATCCTGTGGGATTATCGGCTACATGTGTTATTGAGAATCGGGATAAAGCAGTTGGAGACACACTGAATCTGGAATGCTGAACAGGCAGCTCTGGTTTCTGGATGACCAGCGGTAGGGGCTCCAAAGTGCTGTTTTCTTCAGGTTTCATCATGGCTGGAAAGAAGTTATAAAGGGACGTTTTACAGACTTCATGGGTAAGATCTCTTCCCACTCAAACTTACCAACACCTGTTAAGTGTGTGTATATGTATATATAAAGATTTTGGTGCGCTCTCACATTCAAATCTGGAAATACTTCTTTTAAAACGAGGATTGTCTTTAAAGGAGTGCTTCATAGAGTATCTTTTGAAATTTTCCAGTAGGCAATGGTATAAAAACAACGTACCAGAAGGTTCAACAAATAGGCAAAATGTATGGAGAGAGAGAGAAAGAGACAGCACAGACAGACAGACTGAGAAAGATTGCACAGCACAGAGAGACAACACAGAGGGAGACAGCGCAGAGTGGGGTCACAGACAACAGAGAGACACCACAGACAGAGATCACAGACAACAGAGAGAGAGACAGCGCATACAGAGAGACAGCACAGACAACAGAGAGAGACAGCACAGACAGAGAGACAGCACAGACAGAGATCACAGACAACAGAGAGAGACAGCACAGACAGGGAGACAGCACAGAGTGGGATCACAAACTACAGAGAGAATATATATTGCTGACTGTGGTTATATTAGTTTACAGCAATTTAACCCTTTTGTGCTTTTGTTGCTGGAGTGTCACTGCTGAGTGTCATAACTAGTGACTCATATGTCTCTATCGCTGACGGGAAGTGTTCATTAATTATGCATAATCATTTTCACACCTAATGTTTACATGTGTACTGAGCTACTGTGCATAATAGGTACCTGCCTGTCTTCCTGACACTTTGCTGAACTTTCCATGCAGACTGCCTATGGAGAGGGGAGAAGGGAGGGAGATGATAGAAGACAATGCAGGGGAGTACAGAAGAAAGGGGATGGGGATCTGAAGCGATCGTTTAAACTGCAGAGGCTGATCGCACTGCTTGGAGGTGCAGTGCAGCTGTCAGAGGGTTTTTTGTTTTTTTTTGGACTGGACTGAAAATGAATGGGCCATTTTAACAGTGTGGCCTGGGGCTGTAGTCCCATTAGCTCCATTGTTAATCCGGCCTTGACCTTAACGATACCACAAATCCTCCTAAAGAAGTGATATCACCACGAAACACGTTGAGGTAGCTGTGCATTGAATTCCACAGACCAGGACTTGTATCGCGGAGTGATGTACTTGGAGCCGGGGCGGTGGTGAGCTTCTAAGGATACACTTCTAAGGAAGTGTACTTAACATGCGATGCCAATTGTACTATTTTGCCTCTTTCATTGAACCTTCTGGTACGTTGTTTTTATTTTATACATTGCCTACTTGCAATTTAAAATGTTAATACACTATGGAGCGCTACCTCCTGTCATTTTAACACCTTCTCTCTCTCTCTCTCTTTCTTGCTATTCCAATTAATATTTGCGTTCCTTTTACCTAAGAGGTTGTTTGTCGGTTCATTAAATGTCATCTCTTCTATGTTGTTCAGTAAAGTAGGCATTTCTGGTAATTCTGGTTGTATCAGATCCAGGGTTGGGCTATCCTACAACCAAAAAAGGTAAGTTCAAACAAAACATCTGAGTTACACAGTAACACTCCTAAGTCAGGAGAAACTGCACTTGAGCAAATCTGCACAAATCTTGTTACAATGGATACAAAACTTACTTATAGGTAAAGCTACAGATAAAATCATAAATTGCTAAATTAACTATCATGGTTATAGAATAATTGTAATATTCCTATGGATTTTGAGCTTCCTTTATCATGAAAATGCAATTATGAAGTAACCTAAAGGTCACTTTTATTAGTCTAACATGAATTCATTAATAATGCTTAAAATATAGCTACAGTCAATCCAAATTGTTAATTATCTACCATTTATACAATAATAAGTATTCATTCTTATTCATGTTGTGATGGTAATATCGTATTTTTGTTCTCCATAACATATAAAAGGACACCAGAGATTTTTTTGTCATTTTTTTTGTCAACGCTTATTTCTGTCATTTTCATAACTCAATAATTTTTAAAAAATGGTTTTTAATGTTAATCCATACATTTTCATACCTATATAACATACCTGGTCAAATAAATGGACAGTAACATCATTATAGAAAGACACAGATTTTCTTTTCCTGTCTAAATCAGTCGATTCAGCAGGAGGCAACTTTTTTTGTATCTTTAGAAGGCTTCGGAGGTGTCCAGAGTTATTATTATCTGTAATTATTATGGGTACAGTGGTGTGCTCCTCCTCACTCTCCTCACTGTGTTCCTGAATGGTATAGCAACAATGCTCCTCATCTGATTCATCACTGTCATCCGTTTCTTCATCCTCATCAGTTTCAGGGTACACTCTTGATTTGCTCTCCTTCCGAATAAGTGGAGGAGATAGGCATTTTGGTATATGGGTTATTCCTGGTGCTTCTCTCTTGCAGGAAAAAAAATTTCCAGCATGCAACCCAGTGGTTAAAGTTATACTACCTGAAGCACATTGCTTGCCCACTGAAGCTTTGTTTATGCACAGCTGAACTGGGGGTAATGTGAAAGTTCTTTGTGAGATGGACTCAATAGAAGAACAAATCTTGCCTTTTTCAAGAAAATGATCTTCATAGTATTCTGGATCCAAATCTTCATCCACTGTATCTTCCCTTACTTTAAGAGAAGATTGCAGTAATGAAATCTCTTTCAGTACTTGTAACGACTGAGTAGAAATGGAGTCATTAGTGATTTCCTTGACATCAGTGACAGAATAATCTTGCTTATTATTCAAGTCTTCAACATTTTTGCCCAAATCTGAACCTGTAGTTTTTACACAAAAATTAACAATGATGTTACATTTTTCTTCATCTTCTCTTATATCCCCCTGGTCAGCCTCCTCTTCCTCTCTATGAAAAAAATCATAGTCTGAGAAATACGCAGAATCTCTGTATGGATTCTTAGCATCCAAACTTTGTAAATCACTGCTAACTGACCGAGACATTGGCATTTCTTCAGCTCCCAGGCTTTGTTCCTTACAATAAACTTCAATGTCTGTATTATCTTGTGGCTCTTTTAAAACAAACTCTGGCGATTCATAGTTTTCAGTGTCGTAGCCACTGTCTAGAGCTTTGTTCTGTATGCTGGGAGTGTAGGTTCCAAGGCTAATTGTATCATATGATTTAGCTGTGGATGGCATTTCAATCCCTACTTGTTTCTGCATGGACTTAAAAGATGGAACAATATCATTTTGCTCACAGGAGAGATCTGTAAAAATACCAGAAGTCAATTCCATGGTGCTGTTTTCACTGTTTTTGTGTATTTGGTAAAAGTCTTTGGGAGACAAATTCTTAGTGCTATCCATCTCTTTAACAGATGAAAAAAAATTACTACATTGGTCTTCTGATAAAGATTGTATACCAACACTTACAAAATCAACAGGTATGCCTTTCTCTGTAATGGGAATGCTGCGTGCAGATTCTGACTGTATAGAAACTAAATTTTCACCAAGTGAATCCATCATCTCACCTAAAGCTATAAATGTACTATCTGGGTATTCCAAAGGATAAGCGTGCTTAGTGTTTGATAGAGTAAAATTATGTGTTGCTTCTTCTGCAGAAGGGGAGTTATTAGAAGTTATTTCCAACAACGTTGAACATCCTTGTACCCTTAGCACTTTGGATTTGCAAATCTGATTGTCACTATTTGAAACTAAAAACCTATTATTGTCTCCCTTCACAGAGTTTATGAGTTGCCATGATTCAGGACTATATGGTTCAGTTTCAGCAATATTTTTAGAACGGTGATTACACCAGATACCAGAGCTATGTTCTAGAGGTTCACTGGAGACATTATTGTTAAATGACATGTTTGATGCCCAATGTGCAAAAAGTGTAGGGTGTTGAGAGGGCATCACTAATGGATCTTGCTGACATTCTTCATAATTTAAGTTTTCAAATTCATTTTCAGATTTTATATCTGTTGAATCTATTTTTTCAGTACAAACATACTGACTGTGCTCACATTCTGATAAAACTGGCAATGCCAACTGTTTTGTGCCCTGCTGAGCCTGACACAGTTGCTTCGAAGAACCTGAGGCTCCAAGAGGGTCAGTAAAGTTAATTAACCCATTAACATTTCCCTCTGTTATAGGTTCAACAAAATTTTCGACTTCATCTTCATTTAAGAAGCAATAACTTTTGTTTTCAACCTCAATGAGCAGACCATCATCTTCAATAGAACAGTCTACTTGTACCAGCAGAGGCTCCCTAGAACGGCTCACAGAAGGGTTGCTTTCTGCCATAGGTCCTTCTTCATCTTTATTAATGATATTTCCTCCCAAAGGCTCTTTAATATTATAGTAGTCTCCTGTCACTGAAGGGCTATGGACAGATACCAAATTTAGTGGTCGAAAATCAACAGTGCATTCAGTATTGTCATATTCAGATGGTAATACACCTAGACTGAGTCTATCAGCAGTGTTTGCTGTGTAACACATGTCTTGGTATGGATGGTATACAGGACTCAATGGGTATTGCTTATGCTGCCCATAATCCCACTTATACTCAAAGTTAAGACCCTGGCTAGTCTCAGTCACAGTTAACACATCATCACCATCAGCATGATATCCATCTAAGGAGAAGTTTTCCAGGAGGGGATAAGAGGAGAGCTCTGTCTTATGATGTCCCCCACTTTCTGTCCTATTGGGTATCATGGAGTTCCATCGCTTCTCAAACTCCTCCTCCAGCTCGCCAGGTCCTTTAACACAAAGGTAGGAAAGAAGAAGGTGCACCTCCTCTGCTGTGGGTCTTTGCTCAGGCTGCAGCCAACAAAACTGCATCACCTCATACCTGGAAGAGAATTAAAACATGACCTTATGTTAGGATTTATTGGGAATTTATCAAAATTAGTACTTCTGCATCCCTCCCAACTTGCCATGGTCCGTGGGACACATAAGCCTCCCCCCCCCCCCACCGACCACAGCCGACTCCCATGTTCAACTCCACCCCGGCCATACCTGACTCTGCCAAAGCCTTCCCCATTTCCATGTAAGCCCCGCCCCCTTTTTGTGCCGCGAGTCGCGGTAAATTCTAAAAAACAAAGTTTGTCCCCTTAGCAGGAAAATCTTGTAGTCAGGAGGGACAGCGGAACAGTTGGGAGTTATGCTTCTGCTGCAAATCTTACTATTACTCTGATGGAATTTAATTGTGTCATATGAAAGATTGATATCTGACATGATTTCACCTATTAGTACATATCAGCAGGGGAGCTTCCTATCGCACCTCCACCAAAATATTGTTATAAGCCACAGGCTGCATGTATTCTCCAAAAATATGCTGATTCCAACCCAAGATTTTCTAATAGACTTCAGATAGACTAATAGACTCTGCCACAAGCAAATCATATACAACAAATTAACAGAAAACAAAAACGCTGACAAATCTCACTGAAACACGCCAGCGAGATCCAAACGCTTACAAAACACACCGCTTAGTAAATAAACTTAAAAACGCTTACAAACACGCAGCAAACTCATGGCGAGCCTCAGCGAGATTTTCAACCACTCATTCTCGCTGCTTAGTAAATATAGCCCCAGGGCTTTTGTATAAACGGAAAATGGTAGGTTTAGAGGAAATGTACAAAATAATTTGCATACTTTACTGTAAGGATAACTAATAAGAGGAGGCAAGAAAAGTAGAAGCTGGGGATACTTATAAGAATAATCTAAACGTCAAACAAAACTGAGAATTAAAAAGTTTAAAGTTTAAAAAAAATAGTTGTTTTCAAATGGACAATGACCAATTTTTATTGATAATTCCTATAGTATAAACATATCAGGATTCATTTTAATACAATTTTTGTTTTATTTTAATATTTACATTTATTAAATATTTAATTTACTTTGTATAGAGAAAAATGATAAAGTTACTTTATCAGTTGTACCTGTAGTTATGTGCATTATGCATGTACATGACAATGTTTAGTATAGGATAAATGTCTCTTTTTACCATCGGTCTGAGAGTAAGTGCTTGATCTGGGGCTTTGGCAGTTTGAGCTGCTGTTCCTTAATAACGTAACAAAGGACCTGATGATCAGAGTAGCTGTCATAGGGTTGCTTTCCCAACTCAAAGAGCTCCCAAAGTGTTACTCCCAAGGACCTTTGTGGAAAGAAAAAAAAAAATACATCAGAAATGATAGCATGACATACTGATAAAACCAAATCACACTCTCTCTCGATCTGCTGTGCTTTACTTGCCTTTTCAGACTGTTGTTATATGGGTAAATGTCTTACATTAAATGTGAAGGGCCTCAATTCTCCTTTAAAGCACCGGGTAGGCCTCTCTTTTTTTTATACACACAGAGTTGATATTGTTGCTCTCCAGGAGACCCATTTCTCCTCCAGACACCCTCCTACTCTCTCTGACCGCCACTACCCCCATAGCTATGTAGCCAATGACCCGTTCAAAAAAAATGGTGTCGCTATCTTGCTCCGCTCTACATTACCCTTTACGCTGTTCTCCCAACATTCTGACAAAAATGGTCATTACCTCATTCTTTTGGGTCAACTGGAGGAGAGATGGGTCACCATTGTATCTCTGTATGCCCCCAATGTACATCAATTGCCTTTCCTGAGGAATCTCTTTGAACTGCTAGTGGACCTTAGACGGGTCTCTCTTATTATACTGGGCAACTTTAATCTTGCCCCTGCATTTGCAATTGGTGAGGGATAGTAGGAAAGTTTTAAAAGCATGTCATTGGATGTTGGGAATGCAGGTAGCAGTTGGTTTAATGAAGTAGCAGCTCTGAAGAATGCATTATTTAAGCAATGTAAAACACAGTGGAACCTAGTAATGTGTAGAAACTATGTTAGTAGTAATATTACTCCTAGGGGTTTACGTCCCAGAATTTTTCCATCATGACTTGATTACTAACAGTTTACAAAAAGAGTGGGAAGAAGTACTAGATTTACTCTGTATCTTAATTAAACATGATGAATTAGTTCTTGCTAAAATAAATGAAGAAATCATTAGACTGAGCGAGGCACTTAAACCACATGAATCGATCCAAGCTTTTCAGGACACATTTTCTAAAATTAAAAACAATGTCGCTGAATTTGAAAAAATCGTTAGAGATAAAAAAATGTGGCAAGTTCAGACATGATAAAATGAGACGTGATAAAATGGATTTCCTGAATGACAGGATTTATACCTGGCATCAGAAGGGTAAACCAACCCCCCGATCAGAACAGATGGTATCAAGCTCTGAATTAGAATCCACCGACGAAGAGGGGGGTTCCAACTCTAGAACCTCTAATGTCACCCCTAACTTCCTCCTCTGTATCCTCCTCTACCCCCCACCCTCTTCCTCTTTTTTAGAGAAAGGCATGGGAAGACCCCCCGGATATATGGAAACAAGACACGGAGGGGAAGGAAGAGGGCAAAGGCTTCCACCAACCAATCGCAGGCGATTCAGGGGAGCACAGAGTGAAATGAGGATTTTGAATGAAGGCAACGAATTGCAGGTAATAAATCTTTCCAATCATGAATTATCAGAATCTCATTTATCTGTATTACGGAAGGGGCTATCCTTTTCCCCTACCAGTAAATTTGACCGTTTTGGATGGGATAAAGATCTGCAATTATTTTTGCGCAAACTAGCCTTGAAAAAAATTTACAATACAACAGAGGAGGAGAGATGGGTAAACCAGGGTGAATTTGATGAGGATGATTTAAATGCTGTTGCTATGCTGGAGGATCTGGCTAATGAATCCAATACAGTCCTGACAGATACTGTCCCCCAGTTAAAATTTAAATCTACCTTCTTTCCGGATATTTCCAAATTCTCTGCTCTAGAAGTGTACCGACATCTAGTAACTAAGGATTTAGACGATTTAGTGTATAACCCTATTAATTTCCAGTCTAACCCCACAAAGCATGAACAACAAGCTTTAAGGGATCTGAGTAACTTGGTTGGATGTGCTAATTAAGCCATCTGACAAAGGTGGCAATGCCGTAATCTGGCCTATTGCTTGCGGCTCAGGTCGTGACCATCCCCAAGCCTGGTAAGGATCCTTCTCTTTGTCAGAACTATTGCCCTCTTGAATTCCGACTTAAATACAGAACAGAGGCTAGGAGACAACTCTACGATGAAACATGCTACAGAAAATTGTTTGGAAATCCCACTGAACAGTTCAGCAGGGAATACTCCTTGATCATACAGTTAGCTAGGATTGATGGTATTATAACGGCAAAAATGGCAAATTTTCTAACTGTTGCGTCCCCCAAGGTGGCATGCTTTTATCTCCTGCCAAAGGTCCATAAGTGGTTACACGCCAGGATGCCCTATTGTATCTGGAAATAGTTCACTGACTGAGAGTGCGAGCCAGTACATGGATCGAGCCTTTGTATATTCTCTGTCGTCCTACATCAGAGATACAATGGATTTATTGGCTAAACTCAATGACATCAACGTGAATAAAGGTACCTACTTAGTAACACTCGATGTTGAAGCTCTCTATACAAGCATAAAGCATAATGAGAGCTTAAAGGCAGTAAGATATTTTTTAGGGATGAGACCTAGTACACCCCAAGATGATTTCATCATGCAACTATTGAACTTTATTCTATCAAGGAATTATTTCATTTATGAACGGGAAATTTTCCTACAATTAAAGGAACGGCGATGGGGACAGCGTGTGCCCCAACTTTCGCCAACATCTACTTGGGATGGTGGGAGCAGGATGTCGTCTTTGTGGACGAGCATGAGAGATACACTCAACATGTGTCTCTCTGGCTCAGATACATCGACGACATCCTGCTCCTATGGCAGGGAGATGCTCCCACCTTGGAGAATCTCATCAAGGATCTGAATTACAGTACCTCAGCCGTAGAGTTTTTAGATGTCACTATTGGGGTATATGAAGACGGCAATGTAACAACAGACTTATATCGTAAGCCCACAGCAACCAATAGTGTTCTTCACTTTAATAGCTCACATCACTATAATGTCATTAACAATGTCCCCAAGGGTGAATATTTGCAGGTGAGACGTAATTGTTCTTCCCTTGAAAAATTTTAAGCTCGTGCTGCAGAATTAAAATCTAGGCTGCTAATAAGAGGATACCCCAAGACTCTAGCTAGGGCATACCAAAATGCTATTGCATTTTGGTATGCTTATCCACTAAGGGTAGTGGATAAGTGGAATAGCCTCCCATCAGAAGTGGTGAAGGCTAATACTACAGAACAGTTTAAGCATGCTTGGGATAAATATAAGGGNATTCTGAGTCTCAAACAAAATAGCGATTAAATTTGGGTTGGTATAGTTTTAAATACACAATGGGGCAGACTGGATGGGCCATGTGGCTCTTATCTGCCGTCACTTTCTATGTTTCTATTGCCACAACTCACGACTCACTTATTTATCCCCAGAGGAGAAAACCCGACGCACAAATTACCCGGTTTATTGGGAAATATTGCAACGAGGCAAAAAATATACAGACTATCCTCAACAGACATCTAAGCGTCCTCAGGACAGACTAAGTGTTTTCCAAACAAATTGGGGAGAGAATCTCGATGTGCTGGAGACGTTCAACTAGTCAAGAGCCATTTTGCACCGGGAAACAAACGCAAACCCAGAGTGAAAGGATTCTTTCCCTGTGGCACCTGCAAAGCATGTAATTACTCAGTCAAAACCACTACTGTTCGTAATCGTTATGATCAAGTTTATCATATCAACAATATTTGAATTGCAAGTCCTTTAATGTAATATATTGTCTCACATGTGATTGTGGGGTAAAGTACATTGGCAAAACCAATATACAATACAGACAACGTGTGTTAGAACACGTAGGAAACATTCGCAACAGTACAAATGACATTAGTAAACATAAGATGTTAACTCCGGTTGCTCGCCACTTTTCCAAATATCATAATTTTAACCCCAAGTCCCTTAAAGCTCATGCACTAGAACAGGTGGTACCAGATATCAGGGGAGGGGATACCGAGAAGATACTACTACACCTCCCTGTTCACTGTAATATCGGAGGGAGGTTCCTTCCCGGCCGAGATGCTTGCGGCTCAGGTCGTGACCATCCCCAAGCCTGGTAAGGATCCTTCTCTTTGTCAGAACTATTGCCCTCTTGAATTCCGACTTAAAAATTTTCGCAAAATTACTTACCTTCTGGCCCCCTTGCTTCCTCAGCTCGTCCACCCCGACCAGGTGGGATTCATCCCTAACCGCCAAGCCTCTGATGCCACCAGGCGAGTTTTGGACGTGGTCGACTGGCTTTCCTCTAAGGGGGGGTCAAGGCCTCCTCCTCTCCCTTGATGCGGAGAAGGCCTTCGACCGCCTACATTGGGGCTTCCTGCGGGAGACACTGTCATGATTTGGTATGCGGGGCTCCTTCCTCCACTCTATCCTGTCGCTTTATACTGCTCCATCTGCTACTGTCTTTTGCAACGGCCTTCTCTCTGAACCTTTCCAAATCACCAACGGTACACGCCAGGGCTGCCCTCTGTCCCCCCTCATTTTTGCCTTAGTTATGGAACCTCTCACGGCCCTTGCCTCTTACTACAGGCTGAATTCCTCCAAAACGGAAGCGCTGCCTCTCAACCTCCCCTCTGCTACCCTCCGCCTCCTGCGGCGCCAGTTTCCATACCAGTGGCAATCTGACGCGCTCTACTACCTCGGAATATTTGTCCCCCCCACTACTACTCATGTTAACTATAACCCTCTCGTTGCTTCCCTGGAACTACTCACTAAGGCTTGGCTGCAGCATGACCTCTCCTGGATGGGCCGCCTCGCATCCTTCAAGATGGTGGCCCTCCCCAAGATCCTCTATTTCTTCTGGGCCATTCCCTACCTACTATCCTCCCGGCTTCTCAACAAACTTCGGACCATTATGACCTCATATGTCTGGCGCCAACGTCCCCCTAGATTAGCCTATTCACGCATGGTTCGACCTTCCCGCTATGGTGGTGTTGCCTTACCTAATCTAGGAAAATACCAAGAAGCCTGCCTCCTTGCCTCCCTCAGTGACTGGTCCCTCCCCCCGGGGTCAAAGTGGGGTGGATTTAGAAGCCTCTCTCCCTCTCCCTCTTCCTGACTACCTCTGGACTCCGCTACGCCCTCCTTCTGCTTACCCTCTCCTTTCTATAGCTCATGCCCTACAGGTTTGGGATAGATCGCTGGTTGCTAATCGTTTCTTCCCTCTCCCCAATACACACCTCTACCTCCAGGCCTTCTCCACTCTTATCCCTACTCTGAATTTTTCTCCCTGGATTTCCCGCTGAGCTGTCTCCCTCTCCGACCTCTTCTGTGGCTCTACTATCCTCCCTTTCTGTCGCCTTCAACACACCTTCAACCTCCCCTCTTCCCACCACTTTCGTTACCTGCAACTGTCTGACTGGTGTTCTTCCATTAGACATCAAGGTATTGTCCTCTCTAGACTCCCTGACCCCTATTACTCTGTTGACCCCTACTCTTTTTTTCTGTTTCGTCCAGGGGGGCTGTCACCTTCTGGTACCACTCCCTTTTCCCTGACCTCCCGGGACCCAAAACCCCTTCTCAAACTGCTTGGGAGTGTGACCTCAGCACGAGCCTTTCTCCTCAGCAGTGGGAGTGGGTTTACTCTATGGCACCACGTGTCTCCCAATGTGTGGACCATGTCGAATGCCAGATTAAGTTGCTCCATTGCTTATATCTCACCCCTGAGCGGCTCCACAAAATTTGGCCCTCCATATCCAAACTCTGCTGGAGATCTTGTGGCGACATAGGCTCTATCTTCCATGTCTTTTGGTCCTGCCCGGCTATTCGACCATTCTGGCACCTGGTCGCTGACCTTGCTTCCGATGTGTGTCGGAGAGAGATCTGTCTCACCCCGGAAATAGCGCTCCTGCACCTCTACCCAGACTCACTCCCCAAGACCGACCGTTATGTGTTAGGACATATTGCACTTGCTGCTAAGACGGCCATAGGCCAGCTGTGGAAGTCTGCTTCTCCCCCTCCGCTGTCTCTCGTCCTAACCAAAACCAACTTTAACTTTACAATGGAAACTCTGAATGTCCCCTGCTCCACGGCCCTGACCTCTCCGCTCTTGAAGTGGCGGCGTTGGTCTGAATACCTTGAAGACAACCCAGGCACTCTCCCATCTACCCCCGACCTCGACTTTGATTCTCCTGTTGACCCCAGCCCTCCAGACACTGCTGAGGTGGTGGGCCCGGATTATACTGGCCCTTCCATTTCCATTTCCCCTAGCTAGACTTGTTCTCATGCTACATGTAGATCGCCAATACTCCTTACTCCTGGTTTACCCCCCTTCCTCCCCCCCTTACAATTTTGTTTAAAATATTGTTGCCTTGTTTGCCTGTGAACATTGCTTGTTTCTGTTGTACCTGATGGTTATTGTACTTTACTCACCTTGTTCACTCTAAGTTATTTCTTTAACAAGCCCCTTTAAACCTTCATATACAAAGTAGTAGTTCATTTATGCATTTAAAAATTTAACTTTGTGATAAAAATTATTTTATTTCTCTGCTTATAAGTAATATTAAAAGTTGTGTGGTTCCCACTTGTATTCCAGCTGTAAACATAACACTGCATGCTTCCTCAGTTGTGAATTGTGGTTTACTCAAACATATAGGGCTCTATTTATAAATTTTACTAAAAACTGGCACTATCACTGTATCGCCTATTTAAAAAGAGCAATCGGCAGTGGAAACAATAGTTTCCACCGCCAATGCTCCAAATCTCGCTGGCCCGTTCTTCACTATGCAGGCTGACGGCATTGCATATTTATAAAGTTGTCTCCGCTCCCTTCAAAAGTACTCGAAGTTGCAACGTGTGATAGCAGCTCTAATGCCACCCATCCACCGCTTCTATGGGCGAGAATCCCTCCCTCTTTCTCCTGACCGGACGCTGACCTGCCTGTCAGCATCCGGTCAGGCTGAACAAAAGATATATATATATATCTTTTGTTGAGCCTATATATTCATTGGTGGTTGCAGTGGTATTAATATTTATTTAATAAATGAACACATTGGTGGTTCAGGGTAGATGAAAATAAAAAAATTATTGGTGCTCCAGCAGGCAGGATGACTGCGCATGCGCCATGGACGAACGGCGCATGTGCATCCAGTGAAGAACATTCGCCGGTGAGGAAGAACTCGCAGGACCTCGCAGGACTTCAGGAGAAAGGTAAGTTTATAAATCTACGAGACGTTGCGGCCAGGGATGTTGCCCATAGCAACCAATCAGATTTGAGTTCACATTCTCCAGTGTGTAAAATGAAACTGAGAGATTGAATCTGATTAGTTTTGGAATAATCAGCTGGTGGTTATGGTTGGGCAATAAATATAAATCTATATGTAGATATGCTTAATTGTAGTTATGTTTTATATTTTCTTTCAACATATTGTCTATTAGAAGAGATAGGTTTGTGTTTTTTTAATATTTTTATCCTACTGTTCAAAGTGTGCCTTTGATCCAAAGATCAGATGCAGGCCTAAATTAGCTAAACTGCAGGATTGAAAAAGTGGGGGTATTGCCCAAAGCAACCAATTGCCCATAGCAACCAATTAAATCAAGCTCACATTCTCCAGTATGTAAAATTAAACTGAGAGCTTGAATCTGATTGCTATGGACAACTTTTTCATTCTCACAGTTTAGTAAATTTAGAGTTTGAAAATAAGAGGAATGTTTCATCTGCAGTGCGGCAGGGAAGTCAGATTGCATGTGTTACAATTATTAGCATTATGTGGTCAAGTTTTCACAAACAAAAGAAATACCCTGCTTGCAAAAAATGAGAAAAAAATCTTCACTTCTCCCTGAAATTCAACATGGTTTGTAATTTTTTTAATTAATATGTGGCTGGCCGATTCTTTCTTTTTTTGATGTTCATTCTGTACCTGGGTAATTCAGTCAATTTCCCGGGTTGACTGAACTACCAGGGTAGTGTGCATATTGTGAACGGCACTAAAATTACTACTAACTACCCTGGTT
>JABWIB010004409.1:32408-42872 GCA_016617825.1 Platyplectrum ornatum
TACCAGCCTGCCTCCCAGTATCTACTTATTCCAAGTCCCAGCCTGTGTCTCCTGAACTACAGTTTGTAACCTGCCTCTCACAGTGGACCAGATGCAAACTGTATGTACTATTCACTTGCTCATGATTTACGAGCGAGTGGGCAAAACCATGTTNAATTGCAGGGGAGTTGCAAACAGTATTACAGGTGAGAGATTATATTTCCAGCCCAGGTCTAATAACAGTGTAACAGTAACACTGGTCAGTATCTGTGTGCAANATGCAANAATAANGTATTATCCCTGCAATGAAAACAATTACATTNATTTTGTCCACTCGCTTTTGAGTCAATAGTACGTAAAGTCTGAATCTGGTCTATTGACTTGCTTGTCTGAGTGTGAACNATAGGACTCCTTGTATTCTCAATAAACCCTCTTTGGTCAAGTTTGTATGTTACTTTTGTCATCTGACACCNCAACCCTCTAAGCCGTGAGAAAGGGGAGGTTAGAAAATTTAGATTTGTTGGCAGAAAGATTACTGAAAAAGTAATCAGTCGATTGCTTCAATGATTGGGTTTAATTATTTCTTTAGTGTTTATCTGGAACAGTGGTTTATGTACATACTGTACATAAGACAGTAAACAACTCTTTACTGGTTTATTGAAAACACGTCCATGTATACTATGTTGATCATTAAAATGTTCTAACATATAAAATATGCACAACTATAAAAAGAGTGATAAANGTAATTAGACATGCCAGGTAGATATGCTAGTTCAAAGCAAACCCACATTTACCTTAATGAATCATTTTTGTGATTAGGATCAGCCTTAGTGTAGTATTGATGTATATATATATCTGTAGGCTGTAGAGGAAATCCCTTTCTCCCAACACCTGTAATTTCACAACACTCTTAACTTTAATTATGCTGTAATAGATTGTCAATGTTTGAGCAGCCGCTTGCATTCATGTGTGTGCGTCTTGTGGATCAATGAGGAATTCTTGGTGTACATCACTGCACAGAGCAGCACCATATTACCTGCAATTAGTAAGGCCCCAGGGGAGAACAGTGAAGTGCTAGAGCTATTGAATACATATTTTCCCTCAAGAAACTGTCATTGAAAAGAAAGCTTAAAAAAATCTGCATCCACCTGCAAGATTTTCATCCCCAATCCATTCAACAGTACCTGGANTGTACAAGGTGTGTTGCATATGCTGAACATCATTTCAGCAAAACAAAGGCATAGGTTAATGAATTTAAGGAATCGATTTATATTTCTTTNTCTTGTGATGTTTTAAAAAATTAATCATATGAGATTTTTAAGATAGCACATTAAAAATAACAAGGGACTAATGCATATTTATTAACATTTGACCGAGCCCAAGATAAATAATCCCTGCCAAATCCTGCCTCCTAACCCACCCTAATCCCGCTTCTAGCATATCAAACCTCACCTAGTTCCACCGAGTACTATCCAAACCCCACCTATCTACACCCTGTACCATCCAAACTCCACCCCCTTTCCATGCTTCATGGTAGAGTAATTAAAAAACATTTGGGACTGTCCTTATTTAATCAGGACACATAGGAGCTATGGGTAATGGAAAAGGATGAACCCACACAGTCTAATCATTATAATAGTGAAAGACTGGGCAGAATCCTGGCTGAGATATAGTGCACTTACCTTACCACCATTTATCTCATTGCTATTATCTATTTTTGCTTCTTTAAAATATACCATATGCTGTATGTTCTCTAAATCTTCATATCTTTCTNATATGGCTTAGTAATCCCTGTCTCCATGTTCCTTGATCATTCTGATTGAAAAATCTAAATTCCATCCGATTCTTCACTGCCTGCCACTTTCCTACACCCAAAGGTTAACTTCTTTGCTGTCCAATTTGTTTAACCCTTGACTGTCCTTTGTTAGGGCAGGTCCATTCTATCATTGGAATCTAGCAGGATAGTATCATCTCTGTTACTGTGTTATAGAGTTGCCAGTGCAGCAAATTGATTGTCTTTTTCATTTTAGGGGTCACCATCATGGTCTCCTCCAGGATCAAAGGAGACAGCCAGTATGTGACCATTGCGAGTTCATCTTTTATCTACACTTCAAAACAGCTTGTCCTTATAATCACACTAACCTGTCAGACAGCATCTTCTCCAGCAACTTCCATGGCTAAATAACATGGCTAGTGAGACCTTGCTATGTCTGTCCATTACTACAAATNCAAAAATGTGGTGGGCAGATATATTGCAGTCTGCAGTTGCAGTGTTCCCCTGAAAATTAAAGTCTACTTTACTGAATTATGGACTGGATCCAGGAACCCTCCTGTCACTCCCCTCTCTTGTGGGTATAGCAGAGGGATGGCAGCGCTTACACTGCCCTAAGTGACCTGTGTGGATCAGTGGTCCATACAACCGCTGATCTGCAGGGATCTCACAAACCCTGCCCACAATTTGCAATTTAAATATACCACCTCCCACCTAGTGTAATTTAGGTGGGCAGGGTACCCCAGCGGATGGATCCCCTTGAATACGGAACATGTGCAATGTGCGGAACTCGTGCATCACAAGTAAATAGTGGATCTGGTCCTGTATGTACAATGCTTAGCTNCGCTTAGCTTGGTGCAGGTGACGATGCTATGTCAAGGTGGCACCCTTTGCACTGTGGGCAATTGCAATGTCTACAATCAAGACTTATCTCTACAGGAAGTCTTTCTTGATTATAGCACTGTATAGTGCTAATGCTGGTTACCTATCACTATAAACAATAAACAAGTGTTTGGAATAATATGTGTGTACTCTGCATAGACCATGCCTGGTATCTTAACAGCTGTCTAATTTTACTGATCAAACAATATCAGATGTGAAAAAATATAGTGTGCGGAATAGCAGNGTGTGATTATTTTATAGGTAATCTTTCCTGGTTGGTTTTTATGAAAGTTATGGAATTTAGAAACACATAATTGATTGCATTTTGCATCAGCTACTTAACTGTGAATTATGCAGCTTGCACATTTAACCCATAAATCACTCACTAGTCTGGTATTATTTCCTATACGTGTGAGCTTTAAATAATGTGGTGTCCTAAACAGGATAACAGTAATTCTATCTATGAGTACTATTATATTTAGCATTAATATTTCTGTATGTTCCTCTGCTCATGCACGCTCTTTCCTCGTTCTTTTCAGCTGCCGGATACAGCTAATGATTCTCTGCTGAACTACGCCATCCTATTCTTTAGGTGTACTGTGCAGTGTAATTACTCCACTCAGGTGGTCAGATAAGTTCCCTCGTTTGGCTAGTTCTTCCCCACACAGTCAAGGCGTCTGGTAGCAGCTTAACAATACCAGTCCCACAGCGCTTTATTGCTCATACTGTAAACGCTCATTTTCCATCCTCTGCCTATTACATGCATAAACTCACACTGATGTGATCAGCAGTAAACACAATTTCTACTTGAAACTGGAACGGAAGGAGGGGGAACACTTAGTAGGCAGGAAGCCCAGCGTGGGTGACCAAGAGACACCACTAATACTGATTTAAAATGTGTCCTGTGTATATTACTGAATAATAAAAGCATTTTGATTTATTTTCTCTACCTGTGAATAAATTCTATATTGTCTGTTCCTCTGTTAGTCTGCTTGGCAAATGATAGATCCTCCCTTTCAAATGTTTTAAGTCTCAGTGAACTTAGGTTACAGGACTTGGCAAGGCAGGTATTGTGCTTCAATTAGATGTGCATTAAGAAAAGGGATGAAGGATGAGGGGGCATCAGAATTTTAATATTTCTTCGCCCCCCCCCATCCCCACCTAAAATGTATCAACACCTCTCATGTACAGTAGAGTTTATGGGCAACATTCAATCAACTGCAAATATGGGGAAGGTGTGCTAGATAAGTGNTTTCCAGAACACACTTCACAGTCAAATGAATCTATAAGTCTATAAAGTATATGGACAAGGAATAAGGAATTTCAGCATAAATAAGGTTAAATAAAGATAATTGTGCTCACATTATCCTTGAGGAAGAGCCGTAGGACAGCCAGNATTATATTTCGGTCCCTGAATAGAGAGACATATCTGGACAGTGGGTTTATTGAACTACGAAGTAATTAATGAAATAACATAAGGTTTCTCGAATAAGAGCCTAGGTTGAGTGTCGGGATATGCATAATAAAGCCGGGCATTGGGCTGCAGGCATGGCAAGGGAACCCATATACCAGGTCATCAGGAAAACAAAACTTAGAGTCTATCACAGAAAAGNGGGCCAAACCCTTGCACTGCAGTCTCTGCCACAAAGGCCACTGCACTAAGGCCACTGACTCTGCAAGGAGGCCACCCAATTGAATCACCGTTACCCCACTCCGGGTTGGAACATCATTTAGTACTGTTAGACTCTGTGACCCTGAAAGTTGGCAGTGCGGGTGGTAACNGTAAGAGAATTAGCAGGAGGAGAAACCTAGGGTGTATAGTTCTAGCTATTAGCATAGATATCCCAGTCCCATGGGATATCTATGTACGTTATGTCTGGGCAGAATGGCTCAGCTACTGTTAAAACAAGGTTTTCTAATATATGCAGCATTTTACTTTTTATATTTTAGCTGGGGATTACACATGTTTTTGCAGGTGCTGCTTATTGAGGTTAATTTACAAAAAAACAACAGAAATATCTTATTGGGATTTTATTTACTAAGAAAAACAGCCGTTGACATTCAGCCCTAGAGCAGAGAACACAACCCCGTCATTTCTGTATCATGCTGCTATACTTGTGTAAAGAATACAGATCAACAA
This sequence comes from Platyplectrum ornatum, assembly GCA_016617825.1. Taxonomy (NCBI): domain Eukaryota; kingdom Metazoa; phylum Chordata; class Amphibia; order Anura; family Limnodynastidae; genus Platyplectrum; species Platyplectrum ornatum. Next base: position 37,181 of record JABWIB010004409.1, read on the forward strand.
GTCTACATTTCAATGTGCTCTTTTATATGGGTGGCACATTGTATTGTAAAAGTATGAGGCATCTGTGATGCGTGATGTGTAAAGTGATGGTTCTAATATATTTGGTTATCTTGCATTTTACAATCTTGTAGCTGACCAACATATTGACCTTATAATATATTGCAATAAAAAAATTTCATATTAACTTTAAATGCCCCCCCCCTGAATTTTATTAATAACAGAAAATGTATCGAAGTCAGAATAAATTATACAATGTGGTGAATTCTTGAAGCAAATGAGGCATATGACTTGGGGCACCGATGCCTAAAGGGTGACACAGGCAGGGGTTATTATGCCCACCCAATGTTTTCATATTTGTTGTCGTAATACAGCCACATAGGGAAACTGTCCCTGGCTGTAAGCATTGGGTATAGACTTCTGGGCGAGACGTAGTATACACAGCCATGTGGTACTGAAATGATATTGAGCTGAGAGTANAATTAGTTATCAATGCACAATGGATGAAAGGTTATACTCTTAAATGAGAGGATAGAGGTGGAGGTTAATAAGCTTTTATATGCTTTATTAGCTGTGATAATTTTAACATAATTTAGGAAAAATAATAAACTATATTATGGGGCCTACTGAGTATATATCACATATATCCTCTGCTGTATGGCTTTCCCAATAACTCCACCACTGCTTCGTTCTATGTCCTGCGCTGCATATCTTTCACCTGCTTCTCTCTTCTGTGCCCCCAATATCTNCTTCTGTGTTTTCCACTTTTGCCTTTCCCATCTGCCTCCCACTGATATTTCCATCAGTGTCTTTTGATCCATTCTTTCCCTGTCTGGTTCCCTTCCCTGTTCTGTGCCCCCCACACCTTCCCGCACTGTGTTAATTTTAAAATGCAAGCACAAACAATAATTAAAAACTAAACTGGTTGCTGCATTCAGTACAAGTGTCTGATTAAAAGTAAGACTAGGCACACACCATATGGTGATTATGTTCTATACTATGTAGTACATTTGTTTTCCTGAAATATCCTAATTATGGTGCCTGAAAGGACACATAATCAGGACTCTAAGATGAAGCACAGGCCAAGTAAAATATTACAAAATTCATAACACATAGGTATTGTTGTAGGTATATAATGTCTAATAATGTCTTTCCGGTCAACCATTTTAAATTGAATTCAAATTTAAAGAATCCAGCTCTCATGACTACTATTGGTCCTGTCAGTAGTTGGTAATAAGTAAGAGGGTTAGTAATTATGTAAATTTTGTTTATTTTGTTTTAAATATTGTTTCTAATTGATGTTGAGTTAATGACTGTGTCAAAAAATGTTGGTCNGTTAACCATGTCAGTATTCTGAACATCAGTGTAACATATCGCAGACTCTAATGCAACAATAGCAAATTTGTCCAATACAACANTACAACAGGTGCTTATTTGTATACTGCTCAACAGGACTCATTCACAATATGAGAGTAATGGGCATAACAGGTGCAAGTGTAAACCTGAGCAAACTGACCTTATTCACATGGAATGTGACCGTGTGAATTTATATCACTGGTCAACAAAATATGTCTTCCTTTTTGCCACAAGAGTGAATATGAGCAGGGCTAATAGTGTTTTAACATCTAAATTTAAACATTGTTTGTCTATAGGAAGGACTAAAGTTAACCGTATTAATCTAAATGTCAATGAAACTTGGCACGCATTGTGCCAAAAAAATGCTCCCTCATCCTTGAAGCTCCCAAAATTCTTCAGTTTTCTATTTGAGTTCCTACAAATATCTTCTCCTTGAACTTTACATCACTGATTGTCTGGAATCCAAATCCTTTAATAAAGTTCTTCATAAGACCAAATTTTATATGAAATGTAGGTAGAAATATGGATCAACAAATGGTACACTAACAACTTTTACTTTCCTGGGGTGATTTCTACAGATTCTGCTGTCCCACTCACAAAGAAAACGANACTACTTCTTGAAGTTATGGTTCCTGCAAAAGAGAAATAACTTTTCAGTCACCCCAGACAATGNATTCTTCAGATTTGATTTTATTTATAAGGTGTTTCACGTTCCCATATGTCTCATTCTTGCCAGCAGCATAAGAGAGTGATACTAAGGGAAGCGTATTGCTATTGTGGAGAAGCAAAGCTTTCAACTTAAGAAGAATCAATAAATAAATAAATTCCAATCCTGTTTTGTATTCGTGACCAAGAATTTCTTAAAGCCAATATGCCTAAAAACACATTCTTTGGTTTCTTTGTGAAAAAATACCAGCTTTTATATAGGTTCTAAAACTTTTAGATGGGTTCATATCTCAGGTCACTGAGATCTCTGTGACAAGTAAATGTAGTCAGGAGACGTACAAGAGGTCTTAAAGGTTGGATTGAGCATTACACGATTGTCACCATGCTCTATTTCTTGTTTATTGTCACTATGAGGCACAGAGTGATCTGTTGGTTCCCACCAAATCACTGGAACAGCAAAATACATGTGCTGAGAATGCATTGACCAACCTGTGAGGAACANGTGATGCATTACAAAAATTGAGGGGCCAAATCCATATCTTGGTCTCCAACTTTGCATCCAAATGTAAGCTCATAACAAGTGATTATAACTAAAGAGAACACTCATATGTTTTTGCTTNCTCTGTTTTGGCACCATCGCCTCTTTTTTTATGGGATATTTTAACTCATTATTTGCCCTGCTTACTTTTTTATTAGTGTTATACAGCGCTTACTTGTTTATTATTCATTTATTTATTTGCTGATCTGAATTTTTTAATTTTTCATTTTTTTTCTCTTATGAAATAACCTGTTCAGTGGACATCAAGTTAACAGTTTTATCTATCGTAATGTAACAGTATGCCTGTGTTTTCAGTCTTTCATAGCAGTGCACACTAATTTTAACACCTGCCTATAAATTCAATTTCTTTTTGATCCTTACATTTTATAGGGGTAGTGAAATCTATTTTCTTTTGTCTGTTGGGTTTAGCATTTCCAGGTGTATTTTCAGTGCCAAAAGCGAGCACATCCTTATTATTCATATATACAGTATATAGTGTACCATTCCCAAACCCCTAATATACCCAATATATTATAATATTTTCCTTCACAGAACCTAATTTATCCAATATGTAGTTTATATTAGTGAGTCTACTCGAATGGCAGTGTATATTGAGTATATAAGGGATGAGGAAATAGCACATACTATTGATTATAACAGTAGTCTAGATATTGTATTCTATACCCTAATCTAATCATATATATTTTATGTGCCATTACCGGACATCTAATATACTTAAAATGTACTTTATATAGTGNGCCATCTCCATTGCCTTAGTATACCTTACATTTATTACAAGCATTTGCAAATCCCCCTTTAAAAATTCTGCAATTGTAAGTGTTATCTGTGCTCCAGAAATCACGCAGTAATAGATCTCCATGGAACGCCATTCTAACAATTGCAAATTTGTGATCTCGCTGCGCCTTAAAACTAGCCAGAATTGCACAGATGAAGAGATGACGTAAATTTACACATTTCTAGAAAATTCTAACAAAAAATATATATATTGGTTTTTTTTTCTGACCTGCAAAATAGGCACATGAATGATATATAAATTAATTGTAGGTAGCCTTACAAGGACTAGCTGAATTAACAACATCTGACACATCTGACACAATACTAAGTTATATATTAAATCAGTATCCATATATTCCATATAGAAATGAATAGGAATACCTCCTTGAAAATGATTACATCATTTATGCTAGCGTTACTAATCATCCAAGGATTCATATATGCTACATTGATCCCCTTTAAATGAATAACATTGATCCATTCAGCATCTTAAAATTCATAATAGTAACCCAGTGACCCATCCAGCTCATATTATTGCCCCAATGACCATATAAATTGATAATAGATGCTTGGTTGATCAATGCTTTAATTATAAACATATTTTTGCTTCTATTATCAGCACATTTTTTCAGCTCTCCAGAGCACTGCACTTTCACTTTTTTTGTAAATGTAAGCGCAAAAATGTGGATAAACCTGTGTCTTCTTTTATATGCTCTGCGCTACTGAATTGGTGTGTTCCATGATATTGGAATTAGAGCAGTTTCATGAAGTTTCATGAAAGATCAGAATTTTTGCTTGTAATATGAACGGGGTATAACTGTGCAAAATCTCTGTATCAAATCCTTTTGAGAATGAGGAAAAACAAGTGTAAGCGTAAACCAGAGCCGAAAATATGTTGCAATGTGCGCTGTGCAAATGTGTTTTCATTCTTTTTCGTTATNTGAAAATATTTTTCTTTTACACATACACTTAAAAAATTACAGTACATAGCTTTATGTTTAATCTGTAAATTAGAGTAACATAAAACAAAGATGAGACTGTTTTAAACTTTCCCTTCACATAGCNTTATTTATATACGTCTGAAATAGTTATAACAATTTATAAACTCTGAAACAACTTATTAGATCCATTCACCCGAGTAAATAAATATTGTCTTAGGATACAATCATAACCATCAGACATAGCAGTGGTAAATGGCTTATGACAAGGCAGTACATGAATCTCAAAATTAAAATTGACTTTTGTGCCTACTTTTTTCTTTCTAATTTCTCAATTAATTTGTGTGCATAAGAAAGAAAAATGAGAGAAGAATGAATAACTAGAATTATTGTTATACACAACACATTTTCTTCATATTTATATCCAATCAAATCAATGAATAAATCTGTAAAACATAAGACCCACAACGATACTTCCTTGCCCATACCAATATTCCTGTGTGAGACTATATGGGAAATTTATGGGGCTGTATGGGATTCATAGACGTTCTTTATGATGAAGAGCAAATAAAGGTGGGAGGAAAGGATAGTGAAGGGAGCCATTGGCACCTCCTTAGGTCCCATGACAAGACAGACAACAAATACACTTACATGAGCTAGTAAAAATATAACCTGTCACTACACAAACCAATGTGATATGAGGGTTTATCAAAACAAAGCCACCCTGACCTGGCTAACAATAAATAAACACACAAAGAAATCTATCCTACGTTCACTTTTAAAGTATAAACACTGCCACCACTTAAAATTTTATTCAANAGTTGACTCATCTTCAGTTACTCTCTAACATCAAAAACTGCAATCAAAACCATCACTGTTGAGCCTTTTACTTTGATTGGAACCTGTACTTCCAATGTACCTTACAGCAACCAATCCAATGTCATTTAGAAGCACGGTTTCCTTATAGGCGCTATTGTGGGTCTTCTGCTGACAGACTAAATGTACGGTTTCAGATAAGCTGTAAAGGTGTCAGAAGCAATTCAATCTGTCTAGAGGCAGACATCAGTTGCAAAAGGGAAAAGGAATCAGATTTCAAATGGCATGTGGTTTCATCTTTAGTGATAAAATATAGTGACTGGATGGCAAAAAACATAATTAGGTTTATATAAGCTTTAAAGGTGAGAGTCGCATTTTCTTCTGTCATTCCCATACATGTTTATTTTTGTTGCATTTCAGTCATATGTATTTCAGATATAAGATGTATANATTATATACATATACATTATATACATTAATTGGATTAGGTTTTGTCCCAAAAAAGATATTATTAAGAACGTAGTGATATCTGTAGATGGTTTACAAATGGTGTTGTCTAAGCTTCTAAAGACAGTACATTTCAATC
>JABWIB010004411.1:21044-37076 GCA_016617825.1 Platyplectrum ornatum
AGAGCGTGGACCGAGCAGAGGAGAGAGTGGACCGAGCAGAGAAGTGAGAATAGACATAGCATAAGATAAAGTGTAGATAAAGGAGAGGAGAGATTTTAGAAGAGGAGAGAGCGTGGATAGAGCAGAGGAGAGAGCGTGGACAGAGCAGAGGAGAGAGCTGGGGCAGAAGGAATGGAAGAGCAGGCAGAATTATGAGTGGGGACAAGGTAAGAAAATATATTTGTATGGTCTTTTTTATATAATTGTTTAAAGATTTCAGCAGAATCACTGGTTGGAGCTTGCATAGACCAGACTCTTTTAGAACATTTGACCCGATCAAGACCTAAGAAATTCCAGCATTCAGTAAACCAAACTCTGGAATGGCTTGTCTTGACCCACTGTATGCAGATATATCTACGTATGGGAGAAGACCACTCTAACCATGCAGGAGACCATTCCCCCTAGACATACAAGGCTTAAAATGATAGCTTTAAGTCGAAAAGAACATGTGTCTTACTTCATAATTGGTATTCTCCAGAATCTGTGCTGATGTGAATTGGGATGGCATAGGTAAACGCAAGGGGTTTTTGGTTGCCCATAAACCCCCCTTAATGTTGCTGTATTATATGTGGCTTATATTTAGTAAATTAGAGGTCTGAGATGGCATTCTACAATGTGATTGGCATATCAAGATTAAGGAGTGATATGCAATATACATTATATAGTCCTATTAGTATACGAATATACCCAATATGTACTTTATATAGTGTGGCAACTCCAGACCCCTATGTTTCAGAAACCCCCCTTCCAAAATCTTGCGTTTGCCCCTGGATGGGATAGCAGAGAGCAGAGTAATGGGGTAAAAGACGTCTGTAACCCTTTATGATGGTACATGAAGCAAGCTGATTGATGAAACACAGAAACCACTATCCAGGAAACCAAAACACATTAGTGAATGATGTGGATTCTCTGCTTTTTTCTGCTCATCTATAGGAGGACAGAACAGAAGTTTTTGTTCATTTTACTTTTATTAATATCCATTAAATAAATGTTTGTTTTCTCTTTAGGTTCTTCAGAACACTTGGCCAGTCATGGATCCTGTGACGGTTCTTTTGTACACAGCAGTCGTCTTATTTTTGGGTTATGTGTTTAACAATTGGAAAAACTCCAAGTACTGGAATTTCCCTCCCGGACCCACACCTTTACCTCTCATTGGGAATTTACACTCCATTGACTTGTCAAAACCACATTTAACATTAATAGAGGTAATAAAGAGCTATTGCTGAAATCATTCATTGTGTGGAGAAAATAAATTATGTTAAATAACTATGTGCGTGAAAGGGGAAAAAGAAGACTTGTGAATTGTAATTGCTTTTGTTTGGAGCAATCTTACACTCTTCTCTATAAATAGTAGTCAGTTTGCAAAGTAAAGTATAAATCCATATAAATGCTAAACTAAAGCTGGACACAAACTTCCACGTTTCCATGGGTTTGGTAATAACGGCCCTGGGCCTGCTGGGCCATTCTCATAACTCTGGTCAAAATGGCTCAACAAACCCATCAATACTATCAATCCAGTATTCACACTACATAGTTATTATCCCAATGAGTCAATTATCAATGAGTCAGATATCAGTTTGATAACAGTATAATGTGTACCAGACGCCATCTGAAAGATATGTCTCATACTTAAATTGCAGTTTAAATAAATAGTACTNCTACTAGAGGATTGAATGTTGATCAGGTGCAGGGAAATACATAATGGATCAGATCCAGACTTACTCACAACTTACTCACAAGCGGACAAAACCATGTTGAATTGCAGCATAGTTAGATTTCATTAGTCGAAACAGTATTAGAGTTGAGAGATGATATTTCCAGCCCAAGTCTAATAACAGTGTACCAGTAATGCTGGTCAGTATCTGTGTGCATCTCACTCCAACCATTCAACATTATTTTGCCTACTCGTTAGTAAGTTGTGAGTAAGTCAATAGAAACTCTGTAAACTCTGGATCTGGTCCAATTTAATTTCATTTCAATGTTCTTTTCTTGTGTTTACAGATGTCTAAGACATACGGCCCAATATTTAGCGTCCAGTTCGGCCTGAATAAGGTCGTTCTCCTAAGTGGTTATGATACAATAAAAGATGCTCTTATCAATCATGCTGACGAGTTTTCTGACAGGCCAAACATGCCGCTAATTGCTAGATTGCAAAAGGATCACGGTAAGGGGCTTTTATTTTATTTTATGTATTGGATGACATGAAAGTAAAATATTTTTCCAATAAGTATTTTTCCCATACCAGGAATGATTTTCGAGTAGACCTTCCATGTGTAGGATGGCCTCCTGTCATTCCAATAGAGTCATGGCTGGAAGGCCCTTCTGTATCCACATGGAAGGCTACATCTGTGGACTAGATAAAGAGCAATTGTCTGCAGCCCTTCGCAGACTGGATCGCAAGATCCATAACACCCTAAATAGCCCAATAGTCAATGGTATGTAATTCAGAAGATAGTTGGAAATGTAGGATTGGACATTGTTGTGCATTTCCACATACAAAGGTAGACGGTTATCTTCGAGAGGCATGTTAAACAACAGCCTGATGCTGAGAGACCAGCCTCATAACAACTGTTCAGTGAGAAATAAAAATAAAATACATACTAATACATATGGTACTAGCTTTCAATATCTAGCAGGAATAGAGAAATGTCCAGTTCCAGTGTCAAATCCGGGAAGACAGTCAGCCAGAGTAAAAAGCCCTGCGAGTATGGTAGTGGGTAGGAATTAAGGCCTGGGGAGGCGGGGGTGTACAAAGCAGCTTATCCAAATCATTGGAATACTTTCTGACAATGGAGGAGTTGGGTGGAATATGGAATATAACAGATTTGTGTATTTAACGCATCCATTTCAGAACAAATCTTGGTTACAGGATATACAACAGAGGGTTGTACTAAATAGAATCCCTATTGTGGATGGTAGGTTACGTTCCCCAAGGATCTGTTCTGTAATTTTAGTATGTGCATAATTTTGTAAAGACGAGATCTTTATATGCAAACTCTGGACATATATTAAGATCTTTCCCCATTTAATATGCAATAAAAAATTAAAGTCTTTAAAAAAATTTAATCAAAAAATTTAAGTTCGAGTACATTAAGAGTTGCAACTGATAAGGTGTTTAGGTTTGGAATCAGTGATACTTACGGGGCCGGATTATAGACCACATGGACCTGGGGTGAACTTTTTCGAGGGGCCCATTGCAGTGGGTATGACCGATGTTGTGTGAGGTGGTAAGTTTTGTGTAGGCTCATTCTCTCATGACACTTCAACACTCTGTATCACCCTGTATCACCATGTTTGGGTGCTGTGCCAGAGAGTGGATGTCATACATTCATCCTCGTACATTTTAATGGGAGGCCTGAAGATTGACTGTATGTGAGGGCCTTTTTTCACATGGGGGCCTGGGGCTATAGTCCCATCCGTCCCATTGTTAAACTGGCCCTGGATACTGCGAGCGGCAGTCAGAGGCAAATCACAGTCTAATGTACTGTAAACTCTAATCTGGACTGAATGATATTATTGTGGATGTAATGGTAACTCTATATGCAGTATTACGATGAATATTTCTTCTCCCCAGGTATTATCTTTGCAAATGGCGAGAACTGGAAAGTGATGAGACGATTTACGCTCTCTACATTAAGAGATTATGGAATGGGGAAAAAAACTATAGAAAATAAAATTATAGAAGAGGCCGAATGTTTAACAAAGGCGATCAAATCCTATGGAGGTGAATGATGTATTTCTTTTTTCTAATGAGAATTCCAAAATGTTATGACTATTTTATTTTCCTTATAATTGTATGTGCTAAATAGGTTCCCAAATCGCAGACTTATTTACCATGATAAAACTTTTTTTGTATGTAGTATAAAGTCAGACCCCCCCACCCAAAAAAAATAAGATTAAGACATCAAACATATTTTTAACTTCAACTAGATGAAAACAAGACTGCGTAATGTCAGATTTATTATCTTTGCATAAAGGACTGGATACTTCTACTATTCTTATGTATTATTCTATTTTCATGAATGTTTAAAGCTATCTTTTCCATTGCTAGGAAAACCTTTTAAACCCTTGACGGTCCTGAATGCAGCTGTAGGAAATATCATTGTGTCCATACTACTGAATCGTAGATTTGATTATGAGGATCCGACCTTACTGGAGCTCATGAGATTAATTAATGAAAATATTGAACTAATGGGAAGACCTGTGGTCCAGGTAAATGAATATCACATTGCTTTTTTAATAACATTTTTTATGCTACATAATCTTTCCTTAATATTTCTAGCAATGTAACCATACAATTAGCCAATCTTCATGTTACCAAAAACAAACCAAGTCTGATAATACTAAATCTTACCTCTTTGGAGATATTGATACTGAAAGGGAAAATACCCATTTTCCATTTGATTATTAGGATTATGGTTGGGGAAAATAATACCTTTTGCGTGAGGGATTCAACTATTCTTCAGTTTGTTCACATGGTTGCTGGGAACGACTTTGTCATTCAGACCGACCTTCCATAAATTGGTTTTGTGCAAGGAAAGTGTAATCCCATTACGGTAGGGTCCTGTGATTGTAAAAGATAGCGTGATAGGGAAGGTAACTTAACATGGGTACTGTGCAAAAATCTGGATTTTATTGAAGAGCTGAAACCATTGCTTCGCATCTCACATAGATGAAGAACCTCTTTCCCATAACCCATCTTGACTCAGAATTGGAATTTATACCTTGGCAAAATCCTGGTAATGTTAGGGCATTTTCTAGACACTAAGGCCTACATTTACTAAACTATGGGATTGGAAAAGTGGGGATGTTGCCCATATCAACCAATCAAATTTGAGTTCACATTCTCCAGTATGTAAAATGAAAGCTTGAATCTGATTGGTTGCTATGGGCAACATCCTCACTTTTCCAATCCAGCAGTTTAGTAAATTTAGGCCTAGGAAGGTAAAACTCCTCCATATAATACACCTTGATCCACTTTATATATTGCAGGAGTCACTCTTCAGACTTGTTTTGTTCAAAAGATAATGCTGAGGGACCACTCTCAAAACGTATATTGAATTGAAGAACTTGACTCACGTGTTTATGTTTTATTGTAGCTGTACAATGTTTTCCCGTCACTGATGGAGATGGTGCCCGGTGTTCACAAAATCGTTTTTGAAAACTTTAGAAAGTTTCAGGGCTTTCTAAGAGACACATTCACAAAGCATAAGAAAGAGCTGGATGTCAATGACCAGAGGAACCTGATTGATGCCTTCCTGAGTAAGCAGGTGGAGGTATGTTGCTTCTGTACGCACAAAAAATTAACTAAATAAACTTAAATAAAGTAAATTAAATATATTTTCATTGCACTCCCTGGCACATATGGAACAATTGGTAGTTACTTGTTTGTCCCAGGTCCAGAGAAGGTTGGAGGGGAAAGATACTTAACATAGATATCTAGCAGCAGGTATGAGGATACTGTTGATACTTGATGATGTAGAACAGAACCAGGTTGAACATAAGAAACCAATGTGCTGGGAAAGACTTTCCCAAGCTGTGAATAATAACTGTATTTTTGCTGTGCTCCTCTTATATAGTCACAGGAGATTTCACCTAGGGGACCGATGTGCCCTGTGGTGGACCTATCTGTTTTAGTCTCCTTTATATGTTTATCTATACATAGGGGGAGGAGGATTAGAGGAAGTTCGAATTTTTACAGATGTTTCTTAACCTTGCGCAGTATATCTGTATGTATGTATGGTTTGTTATATTTTTGTCATTCAGGGGAAGTCAGAATCCACCCTGTATTATCACAATGAAAACCTGACTGCACTGTTGGCTGATCTGTTTACTGCTGGAATGGAGACCACCACCACCACTCTGAGATGGGGCATCCTGCTCATGATGAAATACCCAGAAATCCAAAGTAAGACATTTATAATAAGAATAATAAGATTATTCTATAGGCATTAGGCTTTGTTAAAGCAGGGAAGTGTTATTCCTTATATTACAGAAGAAGTGCTTTCAAAAACAAGGAGATCAAACACCTGAGACTTTGACAAAAGAACAAGTGCTCCCCCAATCAGAAGAATAATTTCTATCTCATATCAGTCCATCTTCATTCATACAGATAAGTGTACAGAGAGAGGGAACGCCTACATTGATTTAGGACTCGAAGACCAGTATATGCCGATATGGCATACCTGCACTTCTCCCGCAAAGCCACGCCCCCTTTTCTAAGTTCCGCCCCCTCTGCACTGGAAGGGGGAAACTTTAGTTGAAATTGCAGGTCCAGAGGGGCGGGGCTTATGTAATCGGCAGAGCTTAGCGTCATACCGCCACCTTACAATCCCCACTTCGAGCCCTGCATTGACTAATAGTTGTTAACTCAGCTCTGCCCTACTGTCAGATGTGTAATTTACTAAGCAGTGAAATTGCAGGGAGATTGAAAAGTGGGGATGTTGCCCATAGCAACCAATCAGATTCTAGCTCTGTGTCATTTTACGTACTGGAGAATTTATACTCAAATCTGATTGGTTGCTATGAGACAACATCCCCACAATCTCCCTGAAATCTTTCTGTTTAGTGAATTTAGGTCTGGATGTGTGATAATATAGTCCAATGTGATGCATGTGTTCCTCTTATCTGTCAGAGAAAGTACAAGATGAAATTGAAAGAGTGATCGGATCGGCTCCACCTCAGATAGATCACAGGAGACAGATGCCGTACACCGACGCCGTCATACATGAAATGCAGCGGTATGGTGACATAGTCCCATCTAATGCCCCACATGCAACATCTCAAGATGTCACCTTCAAAGGCTACTTCATTCCAAAGGTGAGTGTCTGATCCTACAGAGCGAGAACATTAGGAGAAAAATGTATCAAATAATGAATCCAGCAATTCATGAAATGTTTCTACTGTTATTTAAATCGCTATGCCATACTGATGGCAATACTAAAAGTGTTTAATATTGAAAAGTGCTATGTAATTTGATTTTTTATATTAACTGATTTCATTTTAATTTAAATTGGTTTGAAAATTTATATTTTTGTATTTTGCTTTTATATATTATTAAATGTGTGTGCAGAGACTCACAAACCCTGTATAGGTCATCTTACCTCTTATACTATAAGTTAAGTTATTATCATCCAGCTTAGATGTATATACAGTATGTAAACAGTCAAAAATAATGGCCACTGCCTTAATAAACTATAGCTCTGGAAATGTTTGTCTTATAAAATGTTGTCTTATTCGGACAGTCAAAGTATATTAGGTTCCTAAATATTTAATTCAATTTTTTCCAACACAGGAGGGATGTATTCTGAATTCCTTCACCCACAGGTTCAGCATTGTATATGACTGTGGGCTGCATACTATTACTATTTATCAGTACTATTTATCAGTGGTTTTTGTAATTTATCAGTATTGTATGTTTACATTTTTGGAGATTTTTTCCCTTTTCTTTGACTATGGTCTTTTGAGATCTACCTGACTTCTTTGCCACTAATATCTTCTTCTATACTGTATTTCATTGAGAGGACTGTGGACCCCAATTTTAGTGTTTAATAGGGTGAAGTAAAAGTGTTATTAGCGCCCCTTACCATAATCACAGCTATATTGTAACTTGATGATGTGTCCATTGGAATACACATAAATTGTTAAAATATGGACTCTATTGTTCTAACTGTGTATTTCTATTTCCACCAGGGCACCACTGTCTTTCCATTGCTGACTTCAATGCTAAAAGATAAGGCCTATTTTGAAAAGCCAGACGAGTTTTACCCAGAACATTTTCTTGATTCTGATGGAAATTTTAAGAAAAATGAATCCTTTCTGCCTTTCTCTATCGGTAATGTGAAATCTGAACATGTCTGTGATATATTAAAAATGTATTTGTATGAATTTTAAGAATTGGTAGATTTACAGATTAGGTGAACGGATTTCTTGTAAGGTTTATGGGGCTATATTCACTAAGAAATGCACAGAGGTTGCTGCAGGAGTTTACCTACATCGTTAGCACTCTTGTTCAGAGCCAAGTCCTTCTTGGCCAGTAAGGTGAAATTGTGAGTATTTTCTTCCCACTGAAAAACATGGCTGTATTTTTCCATTATAACATTCTAGTTGAAACGTCATATATGTTCCAGTCCTACAGTCTTAAAGAGAGCAGGGCAATTGAGTGTACAGTGAAAGAGTCAGCTGGAGAGAACTTTGTCCCAAGAGAAGACAAGGAGGTGAAGATACCAGGAGGGAAGATTCCCAGCAGAACTTGCTATTGACAGAGCCAATGACCAGTTCCATGATGGAACCTACAAGTGTGTTAAAAAAGAAGAACCCCCAAAATGAAAAAGGAGGTGCAGGATGCAACAGCAACTACAAAAACATCAAAAAAGTAGTAGTCCAGATCAGGCTTTACATAGATTCTACCATGACAGCCAAATCTGGGGGGATCAGCCGCCAAACAAGTCTGCAGAGGAGGTGGAAATGGTTTCTGGTGTGGGAGGAGAAACCACCTAGCGCCAAAGGCAGTAGGTGCTGTGAGACTCTCCCAGATGTGGATTAAATGGTACAATCAAAGAAGATAGGCCCAGCAGGTTGTAGAACATCAGGAGAGGCATGTCCATTATGCTGATTATTACCGGAGAAATGGGCTGGCATGTGGGAATTAAAGAGTACGAGTGCAGTTAGAAGTCCCATTTCAAGACTGTCCCCAGCAAACCCGTCAAGTTACTCCGGGAACTGTGTCGCTGATCAAAGTAAATTCGACATCTGCCCCCAATCCACTGCACTTTCGTGGAGTGAGCAGAGATATCCTGTATGATATTATGACCTTCCAATGCTTGGACCACACCCAAAGCATTTAAAGAAGTGAAAGTTATTGTGTGTTTAAGAGCCTCCGTTAGTATGAAGTTTGCTCTCAATAGTAATCGTTAGAATAATGTCTGTCCATGTACAGATTTTCTTAGTTATCTGGTTCACTTTTAAAATGTGAAGCTTAAATATATAGCTTAAATGTATAGTTCCATTGTTATAAATGCTGTTCATGCATCCTGGTTGTGCCTCATCTTCTTGAAGGTTCAATGAGTGCAGGATAAAATGTATTTGCCATAATGAATGAGTAAGCTTCCAAAATATAGATGTTTTGGCAAACTTATCAATTCATGAAATACCATTTTGAAAATCAGACAGTAGGGTAGCAGAATTTCTCTTCCACTAATGTTCCTATCATTGTGTCCTCCTAGGTAAAAGAAGCTGCGCTGGTGAGAACTTGGCTAAGATGGAGCTGTTCCTGTTCTTCACAACACTGCTACAAAACTTCACCTTCCAGACCCCTCCTGGAGCTAAACTAGATCTGACCCCATCATTAGCATCCACGAATAGCCCCAAAACTTATGAAACCTGTGCAATACCTCGCAGCTAGAGCACTGATTCATCTAACATCTCCCTAAAGATATATAATTCATATCAACAGCAGCATCTTTAAAGAAAAGATCTCTGGAAGATTATTCCATAACATTTTGGAAGTAACATAGCAATCAATGAAATTGTGACATCCTTTGGTATATTGAACTGATGTTGCAGCTACTAGCAATGAACTTGGAATTAATGGTAATACATAAAAGACTATTGTTATGGATAATAATTAAATTTTAATGACTCCTCTGCAGTTATGAGATGAAATTAGGGTTGCAAGAAACTAAGATTGGTGAGTCATAATCCCCTTGTGTTCTTGTTGCTACAATTGGGTTTGTGCTAACATCTTGATAGAAAATATGAACAACCTCAGCCTTGTGAGTAAATAAATTAGTTGTTTAGAGCAACACATTTTTTTAATGAATGTGAATGTCATCACTGGATGTGGGCATGGGCCAGTTAGTCTAAAGCTGTGATACTTTTTTCTTTCTAAATGCACTTTTTATATTACACTTAGGCAGACCTTGGAGCACCTCTCACTACATGTTATGTCTGACATGTTTTTTTTTACCTTATATCTGCTGATTATTCATTGAAAACATTTGCACAACTGGAGCTGCCTCAGGATTTTTGTTAATTTCCATGTGTATGTATTAGTTTTTTCATTCTGTGTATTTCAATGTCTATATAATAAATAATAATATATAAAACAGTAGTCTGTTTTTCATGTATGACCCCATGAAAAGTACACAAAGGGGGAAATTTACTAATGGTCGAGTTTGAATTCTCGCCAGAGTGTGGCGTATTTATATGGTGAGAATTGATTTTAGGGTGAGTTTTGTATTTACTATTGGTCGTGTTTCTAAATTCTCACCTGTATAAAACTCACCCAAAACGCGCTCATGTAAACCATGATGAGAGTGAGTTTTTCCATTAATCACATACAGTACTATGCATGAAACATGTTAGTTTTCTAAAATCTTGCTAGCCATCCATCAACCCCTAATACATTTTATCTTACATACCCTTTTTGCATGTAAGTGTGTTTGTGTTTTTTAACATTTTAAACTCACATTTATTCTTAAACATAATATTGTAATAAACTGATTATGGTAAACATAGTTATGCGGTCTGAATGTATTATTAAAACTCGATCCTTCTGTAAGTGTGACCTTTATGTGTTTTTTGTTTTATTGTACTTTCATTATTCCTATATTAAAATTAAACATGTCTATGATTTAATCGTTCACATATTAAAGTCCGTTTTCCTACAAACAACTTTTTATTATTTAGTTAACTTAACAACTTTGATTTTGTCAATTGTGTAACATTATTTTGTAAATGTAACAAAACCTTTACACATTTTGTTCATGTGTATTACACATACAACTGTACCAATCTTGGTATTCATTATAAATAAGGAAATAAGGATGCCAGGGTGAGAACAGAAACCCGGCAGGGTGAGAACAGAAACTCACCAGGGTGAGAACAGAAACTTGCCAGGGTGAGAACAGAAACTCGCCAGGATGAGCATTAAAAATGTAAACTCACCCTAAAAACTCACCATAAAACTTGCCACAACTCGCATGTGAGAAAAACACGGCAAACAAACCCGACCGATACTGAATAATTAAACTCACCCAAAAAATACGCCACAAAAAACAGACGAGTCACGGCGAGAAATTATCACCAAACTTTGGGGGAAATTAGTAAGTTTTCCCAAAGAGTCTATAAACTGAATTATGAATATTGTACTTAGCCTCATACCCATATGCAAATCCATGTCCTTTCATAGGAATTCTTATGACTGTTTATATACAGGGCCGACACGCCCATTAGGCGAACTTAGTCTTGTGCCTAGGGCGGCATCGGATTAGTGGTAAAAAAACTGTAAAATAAAAAACCCATTGAGGAGGGCGGCGAACTAGAGGAAACATTGCCGTCCATCATCACGTCACACCGGAACATCATTGCTTGTAAGGGGCAACGTGCTAGGTCTGCCTAGGGCGGCAGGAGACCTAGCACCGGCCTTGTGTATATATGACTATGAAATTACTGTGTATTCAGTGTAAAAATGTAGAAGGTATCTTTAATGTGATACTGATATATAATATCTTTACTGTTAGTCAACAAAACCAACAAATCTTTTGGACCTGGGCTTTCATGCGGAGCTTGAATGTAGTCCCAACGGGTACTATGGATGTGCTAGACATGATGACTGCACTGTATTTTTCCACCCATTTTTTTAATTATTATTTACAAAATAGATTTTGAATTGTGGCGTCATTAAAAAAAAAACAATTGAGGCCATTTAAAATGAGGTCATGAATTGCCCCAGGGAGATGATGTACTAAAGACTATTTAAAGCATTTAATTAATATCCCACGATAGCCTTGATAAAGATACTGAAACACATAGGTTTTAGTGGGATTGTGCGCCAATAGGTTAATTGCCTGGTTAAGGGAGCTTTACTGTGTGGTCAGTGTATGATTGTTTTGTGCCCATGTCATCTGCACTGTATTACATCTCTGCACAAAAATATGTACCCCAACTAAGGTGATGGCCACCATAGGGCACAGAAAGACATTTATGTGGATTTTAAAGCTGGAATAAAAAGGAATATATTTGGAAATATCGTCAGTTGTTATTGAGAGGAGTTGCTGGCATATAGAGGGGGTCGGAGGAGAAGACCGGACTCTGGAAATCTTACATATAACTGAGATTTACACCCATTAGAGGTGGAATTATTTGTGTGAAACTTATTGCTTGTATACGTTTTTCTCTGATTTTCCTCGGAAACAAGGAAGTCACATCAGAGAGTGGTAACGAGAAATTTATTTTTTATTACATAATAAACCTCTTGAAATGTGGAGTGAATTAACTGAGACAGAAGAAACAATGAAATCTCTTCATTCAAATATAAGAGAGAAAAAAAGTGAAAAAGTAAAAAAAAAAAGGGAGGAGACTAATAGAAATATAAATGCCACATAAAGAACAAAAAAGTGAATTTTCATTTGGATGTTCTGGAAGGTTTTGTCTCTTGGGTCTTCACAATTGCTGTCTCCTTCTTTCTCTCCATTTGAGAGCTGAGAGACATCTGGAGGAGCAAGAGAAAGTCCATTCTTGAAGTTGAATGAAGGTGACGGGTGGACAACAGATTTGATTGTGGAGTGGAGGTGGAGAGAAAAGAACTGTTCAGTGGACACTATAGTATACAGTATGTGCAGAATTTTTGAGAACTATAAGTGACATAATTCCTAGCGCTGTAATCTATTGCTTTAGAATTTCCTTTCCTAATGTCGTATCCAATAATAGGAACAAAGCTGACAGTAGGAGTTGGACGATAAGCAGGACGATTTTACCCTGAGAAAAAGGTTCCGATATCAGCTCCACACACTGCTCTTGCTGGCAGCGATAATCCTTGTTGAGGATGGAGGGGATACTGAGATGAGATATAACCCAGCTTCTAAATGGAGGCAGTGTAGGGGTGCTTTTGCCGCCTCCTCCGATTGGCTAAGATGCCTAATGGTAGCACCGGCCCTGGGTCCTGCTAGTAGTTTCACCGGTAATAAGTATGTGCTGTGGAGTCTTAGGCAGAATGCGGTGGTTTGTTGTTCACATGATCTTCCTATTGAGACTATTGAGATCCTTCTCCCGCACATTTTGCCCATGGTGTGGGCTTTGCCAGGGACGCTCATTTGTATTAGGAACAGCTTGCCACCTTGGAAAGGGTTAATGACCATATTACAGGTTTGGGAATTCCTTAAATGTATTACTTTCTTCAACTAATGAGCTGTTGCCTTCATTGGTTGTGGTTCTCACAAGGATTAGTGGTGGATGGTGATATGCCCACCCCATACAGATAGGGGCGGTTTGTTATGGTGTAATGTCTGTACGCATGTCTATGAACGGGTCTGGTGTGGGTGACACATACATATAACACAGGGGGACAGAGGACACAAGAGGACAGTAGGGGGGTATTTTTAGCGCCTTAACGGACAGTGGTTTTAATGAATTGAAAGGCGCCTCAATGGACTGCAATTGTTCATAAAGCATAAAGGTCTGGATTTCTTATAAAGTTGGTAGTTATGTGGTGGCTGATTTAGTCCAGGCTGGCGGAGACGCAAAGTTTTGCCGATCTGCGTATGCGCAAATCGGCTCTGAATAGCACAGAGTCAGGCACAAAGCTCAACTCTGTGCCTGTGCGACTCCGGCATATGGAAATGAGAAAAGGGGCGTTCCATGTTCCTTTTTTCATTTACATATGCGCTTTAATTACAGGTGCAGCCTGCACCAAGCGAAAATCATAGTATTCCCTTCCCCACATCAAATCAAAACCCACCACCCCCATTACCATTGACATAACATAACACCACAATAACCTCCACTATCCATGCCTGATACCTAGGTGTCATCATTGACTCCTCACTCCTCACTCCCACCACATCCCTCTCTAATTCCTGAAACATCGCCCGCATCCGTCCCTTCCTCTCCAATGAAGCTACCAAGATGCTCATTCAATCTCTTGTCATCTCGCGTCTAGCCTATCCCCTTCAGATTTATCTTCAAACTCCACACCACCACCTACAAAGCTCCCTCCTCTTCCTCCTCTCCCGACTTTTCCCCGCTCATCTGCATTCACACACCATCCCGTCCGCTTCACTCCGCTAATGACCGCCATCTCACTTCCCAACTTATCAGCATCTCTCACGCACACATCCAGGACTTTACTCGAGCTGCTCCCTCAACTGGAACAGCTTACCCCAACCTATTAGGCTATCTACCACCCTCCAAGTCTTTACACGCTCACTCAAAATTCACTTCTTCAGAGTGGCCTACCCCTCACACTAATCACTCTACCCCTCTTCTCAATGTCTTCTCTAGTGTCTACCCCTTTCTTAGCATGTAAACTCACAAGATCAGGGACCACCACCGTCCTGATATCTTAACTTGCCAGGGGGGTGGAGGTACAGGGGCCAATAATCAGATTTACTCACACACAGACAATAATGAATAATGAAACCTACCTATACCACACATTAGAATAAATTTTGACCTGATCCTCGATAATTGTAGGATTGGGCTGATAATCACTCTAGTGTGTGGCCAGCTTGTGATAGTAACACAAACAAGAGTGTGATTTTTGTAGATAACCATTTCATATCACAATATCACCTATAGATCTTCTGTATATATGTATATACTCTAAATGTGGTTCAGTCAATTTGTAGTTTCATAAATTAAGGGGCTGATTCAATCCCCCTTCGCGCAAAGTTTTCTGCCTTATGCTGTTTGCGTAAGGCAGGAAAACTCGTGTTTTTTCATTCGCGTTTCACTTCGCGTTTTTTCCCGCCCCTAAATATGAATATTTTTTGTCTTTTATGTTGTTTCTCTTTTTGATGATGGATACCTCTTTTTTCCTTTTTGATTTTCCTTCTTTTTAGGGATGAGGGCCACCCTTATATACTCTTTCAGTAGGTTATTTCTCTAGGCACATCTGATGTGGGGAGCTGAGTATTTTCTCCTGATTTATATTATTTGTGTTGTTCGAAGGTTGTAAAATTGTTTCTCTATTTTCCTTTCCCATGCTATCTTGTTTTTATTCATTTATTTGTTTATTTAATTACTTATTATTTTTATTGCATTGTTTTAGGTTAGTTGAAGTGCTTTGGCGGCAATTAAATAATTAAAATAAATTACCTAAAATGTGTTCAAATGTGTTAAATTACCTAAAATAGGTGAAATGAATTGAAAAGCAAGAGAATTGGGGGGGGGGCTGATCCAGAGTTTGGGAGCAAGGGTGACAGGTGCAAGTGTAGACCTGGAGAACACAAAACCTTAAACTGCAGGTGGGGGGCAAGTATAAACTGTGTCAAAAGTCAAAAGGAGAAATGTATTTAATTAATTAATTAATTAATTAATTAATTAATATAAAGCTATTCAGTTTGTGAGATGTTTGTGAAAAGTGTTTTAGCTGCATGAAATAAAATACTTTAATTAATTAAATTAATTTGCACCCTTAACATTGTAACATGGATTTGCTCATCTCTACACTTGTTCCATTCACATTACCAGCCTTGACAGGGCTGGCTTAAGAAGCCAGGGTGTAGAGCTGGGGAAATTGGAGGGGCTGTGAAAAATGGACCGTTCAGCTGAAAAAGCCAGCTTTTTTGTAAAAAAGTAAGGTCTGCACTGTTCACATTGAACCCTCCTTTTTGCTACCAGTACTCAGCATTACTCAGAAAATGTGCTGTGATTGGCTGTGATTGTTTACATGAGGGGAGGAGGGAGGAGGGAGAGACAGGCAGTGTTGTTCTGCAATCAGCTGACTGTGTGAGCCAATCAGCACTGCACAAACACAATGGGAGAGGAAAGCCAGCTATGTACTGTTCACACTGACTGAAAAAGCCAGATAGAACGGATAGGAGGGAAAAACCCCTTCTAAAAAGCAGCCTTTGATCACCAGCTTCCAGTAGCCGGCTTGTAAATGGAGTATTCACACTGAGTTTAGAAGCGGCTTTTTCACTGTAGCCAGATTTTTCATCAAAAAAGACAGCTAATTTGAAGTAATGTGAACAGGTATAAGTGCAACTTCAA
>JABWIB010004413.1:23968-43541 GCA_016617825.1 Platyplectrum ornatum
GGAAGCTATTGCTGATTCCCCTACAACTGTTGCAACTTACTCAGATCCCAGTCAAACTGGATGGATCTCTGGATCCATACCATAAAGTTTATGGACTATCCAGACTTCNGCTGGCACTGTGTTTGCAACCTTTCGCGAAAGTGCTTGGGAGAACACTTACACATGCTTCTGATCCCAAACACCTATGTTTTAGATTTTCTAATGAGATGGATTGGAAGCCTGGATAGTATGACCATGTGTAAAACCAAAATCCCCTAACCCCTAAAATATAGTCACAGCCAGTGCTAGTAAACTATTCAATGCAGCTTCTTATGAGGTGTTTCTAGGCAGATGCATTCCAGAATAAAGAGATGTTACTAATGCTTGAATTTAAGTGTTTACANTATAAAACTATTTTCTGCTATTCTTTTCCTTCTTCAATTCCTATTATACGGTAACTATGTTCCTGATGCAGGGCTGGATCTTTGCATTGATTCTTTGTCCTATCCAATACACCTGTTCCAACCATAGCTGTTCAATTTTTACTGCATTATTGTGCTAAATATATATAAATGGTAATAATTGTGGATGGATCCAGACTATGAATCGCTCTGTCTAGGATCTTTATGGATCTGTAGCTATAGAATTTTTAGACCGCCGTAAAGATCCTGCATATCGGCGATGGGAAGGGGGCTTGTATGATAATGGTAAGATAAGTGTTGGCGTCAACCCTTACATACTATCCAGGTTACTACATCACCCTGCTTTTAAGCAACTTAATATAAATTTCTCTATGCAGATTCCGCTACGAACAGGAGAAGTGGTCTACCCCATAGTCTGTTGGTTTAGACTATGGGGTAGTTTTACAAAAGCAAGGCCTGTGTTCAGTTATCCATATGCAGGACATGCAGATGTTTGCATCCAGTCCAATCTCTTTAGTCAGCCAATTATAGATTCCTAAATGTTAATCTGCAAAATATATTTATATTTGTATATTTAAACCAAGATATATAAAGTGAGTCATCTAGTGCTCACTGGTATTAGGACAGATGGGATGTTTCAATTTTGTGTTGCATATTACCAGGCAAATTACTGTCAATTTATAGATTAGATTTTAGAAGAACATTGTTACTACTTTCACAGATCTTGCCAAATTTTGCCATATGCTTGTTAAATATTACCAATTGCTAATTTAGGACCATGCCCTCAACCCAGTACAATGCTAAACTAATTCTCAATGTTCATTATTCAGTAGAGCTACATTGATAAAATGGAGTCATATTGTCATAAATATTGTGTTAAAATACTATTAAATCCCCCAGAAGATGTGCTCCTGCTGGGGCTGATCCAGAGTTTGGGAGTAAGGGTAAAACCAAACACTGACCTGCAGGGGAGGCAAGTATACACTGTATTAGAGTTTAGGGGAATTTTCCTAGCACAACTCTAATTAACAGATTAAACATAGAACTCACACACTGCAGTTTTATGTGTAAAACCATTGTTTTCTTTCCATGCAATAGATTTAAAATGAATTTACACTCGCATTGTAGCATGGTTTTGCTCAGGTCTAAACTTGCAGCTAAAAAAGGTGCAAGTGCAACTCTGGATCAGCTCCGCTGTCACTAAATCACTGCCTGTATTGTTAGAGAAGCGTCATACAACAACCATAGCAACTAGCTGCATAGAAAAAGAGGAGCAGCATGGTAGAGTCAATCACTTTAATCAGCCTAGAAATGTACAGCCTTCCCTATATACAAGTACGTCAGCACATATATGCATCCAGTAGATCGTGCTGGTAACAAGCATTATGAAATGTTTTGAATTTATTATAATGTTGGGTATAACTTGTCTTTTACTATCTCTTTAATGCACATTTAGTGATTTATTTAGGCATATAAACTAAATTGTATGAAAGTGAAACTCCTGTATCCAGCCATTAACACAGTGCAACATCTCAATGCAAGCAAACCCTGAGATTATCAAGTGTTGCCATAAGATCATAGCACTTTACACAGAGCTGAATCAACCTAAAATGCCAACATGGTTTTATTGCTTTCAATTTTATCTAAAATTGGTTGTATTTTAGAGAATGTAATATCCCTGCATATTCTAATCGCACCATTTTGATATTGGTTATCCTAGAACCTACAAATGTATAAATTATCATTTTGGAACTTAATTATATATTTCTCTGTATTAAGTACAAACTTTATTGACATTTAAAATAAACCTTTTAATATATTTACAGATGTTTAACATATTTAGGTTTATTTATCCTGTACAGTAATCACACATTCTATTACAGTATTGCCCTGAGGTTATCCTTATTATATTTTTATTACGTTTTTGTTCATTACAATGTTACTATGGTTTGTCGCTTTGTAGTTAATGCCATAGAAGATGTGATAATATTTTATTTCCTATTATGTATCAAAAATCAAAGATGAGTTCTATTGTGATTTCTACTCTATAGTAATTGGAAAATAACTAGTACAATCAGCTAGTCTGTGAAATCAGTTAGGTTAGGGCCTTGCATTGTCTTTTTTTTACCTGTTAAAATTACATACTCCTGTTGACTCCTATCTAATGATTGTATCATTGGAATGAATCCAGACCTGCTTCTGTCATTATGCATGCAGGTCTGTCTGTAAGTGAAAGAAAGTGGGGTTCACTCCCCTAACTCGTAAGAACTTCTGGACACTTATCTTTTATGCACTGATTCTTATGAAGCAGATCAGTGCATAAAATTGTACCCCCAGATGCCTGCTAATTAAGTAACCCGGCGCCTCGTATGTTATTTCAATGTATGAAACTGAAGTTTCTTACGTTTTAAACAACATACTGGTGACATCTACCAGGCGCATGTGCAGATGTTACAAGTGGCCTCCTTTACGCAGGGATCCTGCTTAAATGGCACCCCACTCGCAAACCTTGATCGGTCCTTTATTATTTATTATATTTTTTATACTGATAATGAAAATGATTTTGGTATATGATATCCCCACACTTGCTTGTAATTCTCATTATTTTTCTCAGAGACTGAGAATCTATCAATGAAGGAGAAATTGTGCCAAGTATTCGGTACAGACGTCGTTTTAATGGTTTCAACTGCAATGTGAATTCATTTGCTGTATTTGTCTCTGCATTGTTGTTATATCAATGTAAAATGCTTTGCCAGATGTATGTTTGTGTATAATTTGTTCAAAAACATGAAAATAAATTATTTAAAATTAAAATCAAATTAATTTAAGTTAGCGACATGCTATGTCTTGTACAATGAAATACATTGCATTAAATATATTGTGCGTTTTGTTTTTAATTCAGTTTTCAGTCATGCACACATCATTTTGGGCAGCAACCACTATCTCACACCCCTAGAAGTGTATCCAGTAGTGGAACAGGCAGATGTTTGTGCTAGAAGCTGATCTGTAACCTAAGCTGTCATGGGACATCTTGGAGTGTCTGGGGCCATTTGCACACCCACTTATATTACATAACAACTGATCCGACTTTCAAAGTGATCTGGAACAGGGCTTGAAGTGAGCTTTTTTTAAGTGGGGTATTGAGAACAGAAAAAACTGTATTTGGAGGGGATGGTGCTTATACAATAGGTGGAGCTTACTGGGTAAAGGTACAGGTGTGTACTGGCACACTTTGAACACTGATATGGAAGGAACAGCATAAGGCTTGAATCCCGGATGGCTGGTAAACCTGCTTGTACCCCCCCACACACACACACACACACAATACAATACAACCTCATTCTTCAGCCAATAAGTCTATACTCAAATGACTGCAATTACTTCATTAAAAGTGTTTTATAGGATGAATGGTCTCAGGCTTTATGGCACTGGATAAAGGGGCTGATCCAGATGTTTGAAGAGCAAAACAGGTGCAAGTGTAGACCTGGGCATTACCATTCTGAACTATAAGGAAAACGTAAACCATTAGAGAGGTTACATTTCCTAAATAAAGCTATTTTGTTGCAAATTCTATGCGCAATATCATATTTTCCCATGAAAAAGAATTAAATTTCCTTTACACCCCACACATTGCAATGTGGTTTTGCTCAGGTCTACACTTGCACCTGCTTCACCACCTATCAATCTCTGCAGACCCTCCTTTCCCTTCCTCCTTACCACCGATTGTTGCGCCAGTGAGTGGTGGTGACAATTAAACCATTTTCCCCAGCGAAATTGTCCTGATTATCTGCCGCCTCCTGCTGGCAGCGATCATGGTTTAAGTGCCCAGCATTACTCTAAACTATATTGTTTGTTTACAAAAAATGAATGAAAGTAAAAGAAAAGGTAAAGATAAAATAAACCCTGTACTCACCTATCTGCACCCATGGGTGGGCACCGGAAAGGTGCCCAGCTGCTCCCCCAATGCTTCCTCTCTGGCTGGAGAAGAAGTTCGTCATGCTTGCTGGCGCCCCACGCGTGAATGTCACTCACAGCAGAACTTCATCTCCAGCTGGAGAAGAAGTGCCAGGGGAGCAGCCGGTCACCTTTTCAGTATTTAACCACGACTGCAGAAAGGTGGGGGGTGGGGGGACACCACTAGAATATCATTCTAGTGAATCATATCCAAGACTGCACCAATATCCACTAGAATGATATCGTTCTAGTGGATGCCCAGCTAGTCATTATGCAAATTTCCTGACTGATCAATATTTTTACTATTTACAGTATATGCTGTTCATTGTCTACAAAAAACTGGGCCTCAATACTTCTATAACAGTGCTATATGTAGAATATATTACAGGTCACTATTTATCACTCATACATTACTTCGGTTTTGTGCCTTAGGCTGTCTGTGTACTTTATGCAATTTGTTCTGCGGGATGTCACTGTCTCATAGCTGCTTAGCCCTGCTGGATGGAGGGATTCTGGTTTTAATTATGTCTGTAATCTGCAGAAGCAGGCTGATGGACAACCATTATTTGAAAAAGGCTGCTTCTGTGATATTTGGCTGGGTTTCTAGGTATTAATCTGGATCTCTGCTTAATAACAACATAATACAGTTCTGTCTGGAGAGAGGCTGCATGTGTTCCACTGATCTCCAGGTCACTATTACAGTCCAATCTGATTTATGCTTAAAACAGGCCAAAATAAATAGGTCAAAAAGAAAATATAGGTTATGGGATTATTGTATGCCCTGTGATTAACTTATTTTCTGTGACCTTTTCATTATTATGCACAATGTCATGTAGTAAAATACAGACATAGGAGATAAAATAAGTTTTATCGGCATGTGACAGCTACATTGTCATACTGCGGATAGTATGGTGCAAGAGCTTCAGCCCTTGCCATTTACCTACAGTGTATCTTAAACTGAATACACAGACAATTATTTCAGACACCTTACAAGTGTGTACTGTGCAACAATGCTGTACAGCGGAGCATGGTCATATATATATATATATATATATATATATATATATATATACGCACATTCTATAAAGATTTGCAAATCTGAAGGATCCAGATCTCTGTAAAAATCACGATTTATGTAATGGAGGTAGTAAGTGCCATGTGTGTACTGATAGTATGCAGGGGACAGAGGAGGGATGTTAATAGCACAATAAGGACTTACATAATATCCTTATGTTCTCATCATTCATTTAGATAAGAACGGTACGGAAAACTAAAAGTAGGTCTAATAGCAGACTCACAATGGGGGAAGTGGCCTTAGTATGGAAATCTGCCTAGTATCTTTTACAATCAAATGCGCTAATCTGTATACCATCAAGCTACTACTGTGATTTTTATTTTGTATATATATATATATATATATATATATATATATATAAAATGGGTCAATAGGAGAGTCAGCCAGACTTGCAAATAGTTAATTTCTTGCAAAAAGTGTGTTTATTAATCACCTCATGGTGATCGATACCGATCTGGATTACCAGATTTCTTCAGGGTACAGTACAAGTGCAATAAAGTGACAACATTGTGGTATGGAGTCAATAAAAGCTGCAAAAGAACATACTGGAGAAGATGGCAACTGGCAGAGTACCAGTGTGTGTAAAATAAGATAGGAGATTGAAAGTCCCCGAGTGTTGTCTGTAGCCTTGCAATAATGTGTAGAGAACAAAAAATCCCTGTCCCATGAGGCAGTGAGCAGCTGGAGCTGAAGGTTAGCTCCTGTGTTAAGGTATCGGGGAGCGGGTATGCAATGCTATTATGATAAAGTTGGGCTCAAACCCATGTCACAACTCTAAACTTGGAGGCTAGCTGCAAAGCCAAGGAGCCTGTATAAATAAGATCTCTGAGGTCTCTCTCTAGTGTGACTAGGCAACAGTTCAGTCCTCTGTAGCGATGATAGGCCATAGTGTTCGAGCAGCCTTCTTGTGGAAAAAGAACAAATGATGATAGTTGGTCACATTCCTTATCTTAAAAGTTGTGCTTTTTTCTCAGTCATGAATTTGTAAACTTGCCTGAAGAAGGTGCCACAAGAGTATTTTACTAACTATATGTTCATAAGCTTCTTACAAATAGTATTTAAAATTTACAGCTTTGTAAACATTGTTTAATTAATACACACTGTTACTCACTAAGACGTTCACCATGTGAACTTGGAGCCTGGTGCATCCGAGATATGGACCCCTTCCACAACCTCGCAAGGCAATGTTATTTGAAATCACCAAGTCAAAGCACACATTAGTATATACAGAGATTTAATTTGCCAAACTGAAAAAAACACAGCTTAGTAATTCTTGCCCTAAACTTGTTTTGCTTTCAAGAAAAAGCTGCATTCAACACTACACAATAAAAAGTCATGGTATTTTATTCCTTAATTAAAATGATTCTATTCATAGGGAGCAAATGCATTTGATAGATGTAGCTAAAATGAGTATGGTATAGCTTTCTTATGTATGGTTACTAAGCAGTGTGTTACTGTTGTTTATCATGGTTTCAATTCCCCATCA
Organism: Platyplectrum ornatum; assembly: GCA_016617825.1. Classification (NCBI taxonomy): domain Eukaryota; kingdom Metazoa; phylum Chordata; class Amphibia; order Anura; family Limnodynastidae; genus Platyplectrum; species Platyplectrum ornatum. The sequence goes on from JABWIB010004413.1 coordinate 30,885, forward strand.
TTTATTTATCATAATGAAATTGATCTGCAGCCTCAAACCAGACAGTGGTTTCTTGAAGTGGCAGCTACAATTTGACCAAATGAGTGTTGTTACCCTAACTTACACTTAGCTGAGCTTAATGAAGGCATGAGAAGAAATGTGTATCAAAGATTAATGTATAAGGTTGGGAGATTTGTTTTCACTTTGGGAGATTTGTATCCATCTGTATTTAAAACATGAAAAAATGGGAACAAATAGGAACTTTTACAGCTGATCATAAAACAATTTTATGGTTATAAGTGTAAACAATAAAAATGAAGGAGTCTATATATATATATATATATATATATATATATATATATATATATATATACAAATGCAAACAAATCACTCGGCACGCTCTATAATGTCTAATACAGTGTGATAAAAGCTTTGTGCAGCGCTGATTGGCTCACACAGTCAGGTGTTTCCAGCACAACACTGCCTGCCTGTCTCTCCCTCCTCCTCCCTCCCCTTATGTAAACAAACAATCACAGCCAATTACATGTTCTGAGTAATGATGTGTACTGGTAGCAAAAAGCAGTGAACAGTGCAGACACTGCTTTTTTTTTTTTTTTTACAAAAAAGCTGCCTTTTTCAACTAATCTGAACAGTACTTTTTTTACAGCCCCTCCAATTTCCCCAGCTCTACACCCTGGCTCTTAAGCCAGCTTTTTCAAGGCTTGTAATGTGAACGGGGTATAACAACTGATCATTGGCTTGACCACTATCTATCCATTGAAGATATCACTTTATCTGGTCTAGATAGAGTTTCAAAGTTCACAGCAACAAGACATGTATGGTTCGAGTCAGACTCCCCTCTGTATCTTCCCTGCCATAAAAAAATGACATAACGCTTGGCCTTTATTTAAAGCTTTATTTAAAGCTCAACCTACTTTGATCGCATATACATGTATGTTATGTGTGATTTTTAATAAACAATACATAAAGGACAATACATTTATGTGAAAATGACAGGGAGGCTTCATAAATGTCAAAAATATTATTCAATTAATTTAATTAATTGATTACTTCATTGATGAATTAATAATAAAAAACTGTTTCTGTATCTGTCACTTGTGTGTAAAAAAGAAAACAAATTATGTAAATAGATACATAAAATCCAGGCCACTCAGTTCCCTGATTTTGCAGCTACCGACGTTAACACTGAATGTATTCTCTGCAACTTTTTTTAATTCAATACATTTTTATTGAATGTATTCAATCAGATGCAACAAATAGAAAAATATATATAAAAAATGACAATATACAAAAATAAATACTGGTGTCACTGGTATCCCTTATTAGCACAGTGACATTTTAACAAAAATATCAGTACAGTTACTGGTAATATGGATGCCTGAAAAGACGCGAACGCATTAACCAGTAACCAAACCATCAGCATCACACAAAAAGGAGTATCATATATATAATTTTGGAAAAAAAAATCTTGCAAATAACACAACATTTGAAAACAACTCAAAAACTGCAGCTTTTTACACAGGAGCTCTCCCCATAGTAGAATTTTGAATGGGCCCCCAACTCACACAGCACAGTATATACAGCACAGGCTGTATTGCATACCCTGATTGTATCCAATATGTGAAGAAAACCTTGGCACTACCAGTTACAGTTACAAGTGATTATCAAAGACAATGACAGCAACAATGCGAGCGCTACACCTCGCAGCCCCTGGGTGCAACCTGAGCACCTACCACAGTGCCTGACACTTGAAACACTATACACAACAATGGCGCCCTTTTTTGGTGTATACCATTGTTGTGTATAGAGTTACAGTTACAAGTACACGGCCATAGGACATTTTCTAAAACCCAAAAGTTAAATCATTGGCAGNACCTTTAATCACAGAGAGATAATACCTAAATCCCTAAAGTATTCATAGTCATTTCATAGAAAAATTCAATAACCTCTGCTTTCATATTTCTAATTAGAATTTCCATTTCAATTCACACATTATTGTTTATATTTTTCTTATTACTTATTTATAAGCAAGGGATCTCAAAGACGTTTAAGGGGTTAATAACCTTTTTATATTAATTCATTTATTTCCTGCTTCATAGTCAGCTCATTCACCCATTACATAGAATTTAATTCTGTAGGAATAGAATAAATGCTATTATAATATAGACATGGCGGTTTCGTGCCTTAGCAGTCCATGGTAAATAGATAATAGTTTATGTAACGATTATATTTTAATTATCTCTATATAAATAAGCCTGATTCCAGTGATGACATGGTAACATGGAGAATAGGCATATTGGGTAAAATCCAGTGAAATGTATTGCTAATTATGCTTTCTGAGTTTGTTAAATATCAATATCAGTATCTCTTTCCCTTTAGTTTAGTGCTTGCAGATACTTGAACACAGATCATTGCATGCCAAACATATGGGGTTATTACAAAGCCTCTTGGCTGGTTTATATGGAAGGCTAAGCCAGGCTTAGTAAGATGTGCATTAAGTCTCTGCCCTGAATGGTCTTATTATGGTTTTGGTGCTAATTTTCTGAATTCCTGTCCCCCACCCTATCCATTATCATAGTTCGACAAGTCTCCAGTATGTTAAAGGAGACTTAGAGTTTGAATCTGATTGGTTGCTACTTTTCAATTCTCCCTGTAATCTCCCTGCTTAGTAAATTTAGTCCCAGGTCTGCCAAGCACCTGTTATGAATTCCGGGATGAGACATAAAGGATAATGGTACAGTATAACTGGGTTTATTGAATACTGATGGTAACAGCACGCATGGGAGACCATACAAAAGTGATAAGAGACAATGGAGTGCACACTGAGGGATGGAAAGAGCAGTACCTGCACCACACAGACAGAGAGTAAATGTTCCTCAGTAATAGTCCTTCTGGATACAGAGCGCACACTGAAATTAAAAACAAGAACAAGAAACCATAAAAGAATACAGACAGGTGGCTAAACCCAGAATACATACAAAGAAATACCACAGCAGGAACAAGAAATGCCAGAGAGGATGAACAGCAGCAGGAGACCACAAGACACACCACAGGCAAACAGCAATGCCCCACACCTGGCTCTGAGAGGAGGGGGATATATAAATCCAGAGCACAGAACACAGACAGTAATTAGAGCAAGAGGAGTCCAACATCGGTTAAAGCATTAACTCTTGTCTGCACCTCTCTAGTTAAAGTCTGTTTTTGCCAAGTCTTAACTCTTGTCTGCACCTCTCCGGTACAAGTCGGCTTCTGCCTGCATCATCTGCATTAGCTCTTGTTTGCACCTCTCTGGTTAAAATTGGTCCTGCCAAGCATTAACTCTTGTCTTCACCTCTCCAATACAAGACTGGTCCTTCCAAGCTCTGTCTGCATTATCTGCATCAGCTCCGGTACAAGTCCAGTTCAGTTCTATTTGCATAGACTGCACCTGCTCTTGCCTGCACCTCGCCAGTACAAATCCGGTCCTGCCAAAGTTCACATGTGTTATTTAAACTGTTCTTTATTGCATACCTGTACAGTCTGTATACCTGCATCTTCCTGTGACGCAAACCCAAAATCCATGATAGCATTAAAGATCAAGAGAAGAATCTATAAGAACAATTTGGTCAGCGTGTGGGTGAAATAGAGGACATATTTTGTGTGTATGTGTGTTATGTATTATGGGTGTGGTGTTTGTGTTTCATGTAATGTATTATAGGGTGTGGTGCATGTGTGTGTCAGAGAGGACGCATTATGGGGTGGTGTATATATTTCATAGATGTATTATGGGGAAGGTGTATTTCAGAGAATGTATAATGGGGTGCAATGTTTGTCAGAGAAGATGTATTATGTGTGTTTGGGTCTGAGGATATGGGGTCCAGTGTGTGTGTATCAAAAAATGTATTATGGGTTGCAGAATGTCAAAGAGGATGTTCTAAAGGGTGCTATAGAATTTGGCTACCCTTGACTAAGAACTTACCGTAGTGAAAGGAGCCATACTGCTTTAGACGAGAAGAGAATAATATACAAGGTCAAATTAGTTAGTGGTGTTTGAGTGTTTGTATACAGTGAAGACCCTGCTTTTTCAGCCAAAATGAACAGTCCTTTTTTTACAGCCCCTCCAATTTCCCCAACTCTACACTCTGGCTCATAAACCAGCTTTTTCAAGGCTGGTAATGTGAACGGGGTATAATTGAATAAACTGGGAAGTGAGGGCTGTTCAAATTTCTTGCAGACCACCCATTGGACTTGATGCAGACCTTAAGGCTTAGGCACTCCCCTAACTTACCCTGCTTTAAAATCACTGTTTGGATAAGAAGACCGCCACCCAGGGGGTCCATTAGCATTCCTATCCCCGACTAAAGTGTACGGATTAGGTGCTTGGAAATGGAAACCCAGTCCCTCATACAGATATTCAAGTCCATAACACTCAGTGAAAGCCTGTGAAGATGTGGTGAGTTACGCAAGTTTCTTATATATATCACCTTACTTATGGAAGTCTACATCCATGGGGATTTTCATTTTTCTTTTATTTTTTAGTGGTTATAACTTCTTAGGCATTACGCAGGCCTGTACTCAGAGGTGTGCTAGAAGGGTGTCCCCCTGGACAAAAGGAAGGATTTCATGCAAAGTCTATGTTTTATGGTTTTCACTTTGAGTGCTTTAGGGGTGGGATGTTTCATGTAAATGGATACACACAGAGTGAACTTTAACATAGCAAAAGTACATAACAATGTTCATCCCTCTGTCTGTAAGAAAATGGCAATACTAGAAGCTAATGAGTTAAAGCCTTTTCTTTAGGGGATACTGTTTCCACTAGTAGTGCATGACTCTGGTTTTTGCAGTAATCATATCTTCCAACAGCAAGAACGTTTTATAGACTAAAAGCTTTCCACAGATTTATCATTAACATCTAAATGCTAATGGTTCTAAATAATTCAGCATGTCACTTAGCCCATGTCCTTGCTGCCTCTGACCTTTATTGTTCATTGCTGTGTAACATTACACTGTTTACCTCTGTGCTTCACACACAACCTCTTCAGAGATGTACAGATTTTTGTTTTCTTTCACTCTGGGGTGATTTTAAACTTTCGCTGTTTTTTACTATAGAATCTAAATTTAGAAGGTTATTTGCTCTGAATCAGACCATGTGCTGGTAAATTCCCCTTTAATAATCCTAATGCAGAGAACTATCCAATCACAGACCTGCCCTTCCCTGATACCTGATGCCAGCTTTCTGGTAATGTAGGCCACCGTAACAAATCCAGAGAGATTGACTTGGGCTGATAGTGAAGGCTAGCTGTGTTATTTTTCCGCTCTTTTAATAACACTGAGGGAACTTATACCAATGGTCATTAGTAGCCAGGCCTCCAGCTGTGTCAGGGCATTGTGGGAAACTCTGCACCTTGCGGTTTGAAATTTAGGCAACAGACGGATTGCTTGAAAGGATGCGGTGGCTCTTGGACAGCAGCTGGAGTAAATTTGGACATGCAGGCAGGGGCACCTATGAGTGGATGACTAGTGAACCAGGGCTACCACTTGTGGAAACAAAGTTGCAGGTATGTAATTGCTGTACCTTATTAAGATATCATTTCATTTGTAAATTAAAAAAACATTAATACAATTTTGCCTCTTATTTTAAAAGTGTTTACTGCTCAAACAAACATTCATTTTTGTGTTATTATTAGTATTATGCCTTTTACATTTATCTATTTTTGTCATATAGCAATATAAGCTATGTTGCTTGTTTATTACATAGCACGTTCTTCCATTACTTTTTGCTTTATATATTGAAACTGAATGCATTTTCCATCTGCAAACTACAATTAATATAGCAGTACATTTCAAATCCATTTAAACATTGCCACACTTTGCAGCAGCAAATAAAGAGAAAAATAATAACAACTTTTTTTTTTACATGGTTTCTTATATATAATAATAATCAATATTAATGTAACTGTTAAAAACGGTGTTTGCACTGTGATGCAAGTATTTGTAACATAAACATATTCAAGCTACAATGTACGTTCATATGTATGCTTTATATATCAATTGTGAATTACATATTATTGTAAAATCAATTATTCATCTAAAATATCTTGTTTCCAAAACTTTAATCATTAAGACAGTGTTAATATACGATGTATTTTAGATCCATACAATTCATCACTGAAAATATACCTAACTGGAAATCTGTTTTTATATGAAGGCTTTAAATTGTGTGCATAATAAATCATTATATTGTATGAGAGCAGATAACTTACATTTTATATTTTATTTATTATTATATTTATTGATCACAGTGTTAATGGCCGGATAAATACTTTGCTTTGAAGATTATGTNATAACATTTTTGTCTTAATAATTAGACTTAAGTAGAAAATTGAGAGAGAAATTAGGTAAGTTGTATAAAAGTTTAGATATGTGGTTTTACTTAACAGAATAAAGACAAAAAACACGTTCAGTTTCAGTTATATAGAAGAAACTTATGCCTGTTTTGTAAAGGCTCATCTTCTGCACAGTGTAATCCCATGTATTTGGTATATGGAAAATGTAGTATGCGTTCCATTACTGCTAAGTAAATTTATATTTATTATTAAAATAAGTGCAAAATGATGATTTATAGCTATGATAATGAATGATTAATGACTGAAAATTGCTTACGCTGTACATTTGCTTTTTATTTTATACATTTAATGGAAAAATAACTGCAAAATAACCTTACATTGCTAATACAATACCTACACATGACCTAACTACAAATTTAAAACAAATGACACATACACCTAATATTCAGGATTACATTCAAGTGTAAGAATAGTCAATTTATAAACACTGCATAAGTTGCCAGTGTTAGAATAAAACTGTACATTTCTAATTATATTGTGTATACTGTCATAAAAACAAACAGCATCTTATGTGTAAACTACATCCTATAGCTCTAAATTGGGTAATGGATTTAACTGTACAGTAATCATTTTAAATAAAGAATAGAAAATGATTTTACAGAAACATAATCTAATGAGTGTCCCTGTCCACCACAACTATAGAAAGTTTAATAACCTTTCTCAGGTCTTTGTGATATTTTTTTTTTTACATGTTGAGTCGATAACATAGATAGATAAAGCCAAAATAATTGAAGTACCACATAAAAATATAGAAATAAAGCTGTAAACTGTATTATCGGTAACTGCTGAACAGCATGGTATAAATTAATGNGTTCCACAAAACACATTGGAGTTGGAATCCAGTATTGGATCCCTGCTTTATTCGCACACTGATTATAAATTGTTGTCTTGGTGGAACAGGACCTCACATTGAAGTTTCCCAGCCTCTTCTCCTTGATTGTCATACAAAACTTTATAATGTGTTGTGCATAGATGTCACCAATTAAAGCGGCCACTTACCAAATAATCAGGAAAGNCAATTCCATCCACACCCAAAAAAACATGATTTTGCCCAGCCACAGGCTGAACTTGAATGTTTTTTGGTGGAGGTGAGGTTGAATGATTCCACTTTGCGAAGCCCCAATATTTCAGTTAATGTGTCTTTAATTCTGTCAGACGAGATGTCAGTAAGCTTTTCTAAATGTTGAATGGTCAGTGGATGGTCCACCATAAAAATACTGACATTTTCCGCAGTACTCAAGTCCATAGGCCTTTCACTTCTGGCACCATCTTCGCATGACTGCCTTTCACACCTGAATTCACGGCAAAACCCCTTTCTCTGCATTATATTATGGAGAAGACACCCCTAATGTGTTTTGTAATGTGTTCCATATGAATTTCAGTAGGTGTCAACTTAATTTGCAAATATTTCAGTATTCCCCATTTTTTTTTGCTTTTAGCAAAGTTGTTTCATTTATTAATCAATATCTGCAAAAAGAAATTAATTTGTGCTATAATTTTGCTATNATTTTTCACGCTACTCTACTAAGTGTTCTAGTACATATACAGGAGGAAGTCTTCTACAATGTCAGCACACAGATATTTAGACCCACAATCTGGCTCACCTAAGTAGTTTTCAGGAAACTAGTGTTTGCTATACNCCTTCTTTTCTTGTTCTTGTTCTTGTTCCTGGTTTTCATAAACTTTGTTTATGTTAAGAGGCCTACAGGTTGTAAAGTGTTAACATTATGATAAACATTACGGCCAATATTTAGAATATGTGGATTCCACAAAATTTAGGAAGAAAAACCAAATCAAACAATTTGGAGATTTTATCTCTCTACATCCAGTTGTATATTGATAAGACCCTAAAGCCTCCACAAGTTTATATTGTTCTCCTATGGTTGTTTGTTATTGTTGTAGACCAAGAGAGACCACTATAACATTCCTTNAGAGAACTTTTATAAATGAACTAAGTAGCTAGTAAAATTGGATTGCTCCAGACTTCTAAAGCCACTACTCTTGGAACTCCAGTCTTCCATGTGTGAAGCATGGTTGGTTGAGTGGGTAGCACTANTGCCTAACAGTGCTGAGGTCGAATCCCAACCTTATCTGTGCAGAGTTTGTATGTTCTCCTCGTGTTTGCATGTGTTTCCTCCNGGTAACTGGCAGCTAACTAAAAAATTGTTCATAGTCTATGTGTCTGTGCTATTGCCCCTAGGTATCAATCGCCAATCTCCTTTAGAATGTAAGATTGCAGGCACTTATCCTGTTTGTCTNTATTTTGCCATTGTACAGCGCTGTGGACACTTTGTAGCACCTAATAAATAAGCATAAATAAATAAATAAGTGAGAAAGGGTAGGACACTCCCCTCACTCATTCAGTNATACAATCTGTGGACCCTAGCTTAAAACCTCTTTGTCGTCCACACATAAAATAGGGACCACTGGATAGTATGAGGGTTCTATTACTATACCCAGCTCACATAGTTGAATCATGCCTTGCCCTGTCCCATTCACTTTTAAAAATACTTCCAGTTTTTTTCCAGGAATCACTTGAACATTTTTACAATAAGCAGATGCTTTCTGATCCTACTGACTGCATCTGTGCATTGTGCTAGTAGCAGAAGGGGAGGTAGTTACAGTAAATAGGTATGTGAGAAACTAGAGGTATGGGAAGTAAAGGGTGGTGAAAAGAAACATGCAACTTTAATGGTAAATGACTGTAAAAACATCTAGATATTCTCAGCAATGTCCCTGAAATAAATTTGCATGGAACCAAAATTGCATAACTAAAGCTTGGTCTTAGAACAGACTAAAGCTGTTGATTGTTATGCGGGGTATCAGAATGTAGAAAAAGGACTGTAATGCTAAAAACATAAACAATGACAACAAACAGTAGAAAGCTTTCTCAACATAGGGATAATATAAATAAGTTAAATTGGATCATATTAGTGAATAGAATTAACTGTCCTCCGTGTATTATCTGAAGCCTATCTGGGAGGTATAAACTGGTCTGGTCTGGCAGCATAGTCTGGTACACTAAATTCTAAAACATAATTTTAGGTCAGTGTTAATCGGTGACATAGGATAACAACTTGAGCAGTATTTACCTGGTCTTGCTAAGACAATCATTTGAAATCTCGTGTGCTCTGCGTAAAAAAGTGTTGGAAAAGGACTTCACCAGCCTTGAATATCCAATGGCAAGCTATAGAGTGAACGTTAAGGCTTGATGACCTAGCAGGAGACTTTAATGCCCCTCACCTCTTCCTCTGTATTATAGCTACTTGGTTGGTTATATATCATTTATGCTCTTTTTGTGTGTGGCAGATTTAACCAGTTCCCTGACTTCAACTGTATGGGCTTCCAGATAGAAGCTGAGGAGTTAAGAGTGAAATACAGAGACTTGAATTGTTGTTTTATTTTCAGGTCAACTAACTGGTAAAATCAACCAGTTTGTCCAAGAGACTTTAACCACACTTTTAGGATGCACATGTTAATAACTAACGTTACAAACCGGCTAGTCTCAGCCACAAAAATTGCAAAGTGTCTAACTAAAGGCACATAGACATGCAGGCCTAAATTCACTAAGCGGGGAGCTTGCAGGAGAATTGAAAAGTGGGGATTTGAGCTCTCAGTTTCATTTTACACACTGGAGAATGTGAGCTTGAATCTGATTGGTTGCTATGGGCAACATCCCCACTTTTCAATTCCCCTGCAAACTCCCTGCTTAGTGAATTTAGGCAGCTGTGTTCCTAATCGATCTAAGGATTAATATATAATGGTATTTTCTTATAAAAATGAATTACATACATACATAACCAAATTATTAATTTAGCAGATCAAATACTTTTTGTGTCAAAGAAAGTTAAGTTTGGAAATTTGCATCTTGTGTGTATTTGTTTTCATTTAAAGCAGTGGTCGAAGTGGAAATTTAGAAGTGATGTCATGGACATTTAGAAGTGGCGGTATGAAAACACAGAATATAATAGATGTCAATGGAGATTTGTAGTTTTTAGTGGGAGGAGTGTTGGTATGGCATACCCCAATATACACCCCCACTTCGAGCACTGATGTAAAGATTGTATTCTTTTCGAAAAATTTATAAAGGGTTCTCAAACTTCTTAGCACTGCTGTACATAGTAAATGTATATGTAATACAAATATTATTGATATTCNTAATAGACATAGGTTTGAAGGAAAACAAGAAATAGCACTTTGATTGTAGTGCTTATTTATTTTTATATGTCAAATGTCTCCAAGGTTCTGCCAGGAACAAAAATCAATATGCCCTGTCCTGTCTATAAAAGTATTCTATAAAAGCAGAACAATCTGCTAGTCTAGAAGATGTAATGCTGAAATAGAAACCGTGAAAATATTTTTATGATGAAATGGAAACTGTATTTAGAATAAGCAGATGTATATAGTAGTAAATGTATTGATCTGTTATAAAACAACATTTTTGTAAGTACAATATGGCACAATAACAACCATATTTTACTATTTACTTAGTCACAAAATGTATTAGGCTGTAGCCACTTGCTAGAGGGCATCCAAACCAGGTAACAGGGTTCTGTAAGACTTTTGTGAGGAAACCTNATGAAGGAGGCACTGCTTCCCCTCNATCTACTATAGTTTATCACTTTATGGTCTTCTTGTGACAGTTCCCACACCTACAAGTTATAGGAGTGACTGTGTTTTNATGCATCTATTATGACAGCTCTGGTTTTAATGACACCTGCAGTGGTTATTAGTAGTGAACCAGATTGAGACTCAATTCAAAAGCAAGGTGTGATGATGGTGTGGAAGTCTTAGGTAGTGTTTACTGTCTGTAAATTGTCTCTCTCACACACTTTGGAAAGCTGGATATAGTGGTGATCTGACTATGAATCTCTGCTGTATTGCAGTCAGAGTTGCGAGTCCAGCAGATGTGGAGGTCTGGATCAGATTCACTATTCTCTTCTTGACCCAATAGCGTTTCCTGTATCTACTATACTGCAAGACTGGAAAAGTGGAGATGTTGCCCATAACAACCAACAGGTTCTAGCTCTTAGTTTTGTATTACATACTAGAAAATGTCAGCTTGAATCTGATTGGTTGTTATGGCAACATCTCCACTTTCCCTTTCGCACAGTTTAGTAAATATAGCCCCTGGAAAGGAAAAGACAGATTCTAGGAAACTCTTAAGGAAGCCATGCTGTGAATTTATAAAATATATCATCAAATACATTTGTCATTGTGTAATAGAACACAAGGGCCTGAATTTACTAAGCATNGAAACAGAAAAGTGGGGATGTTGCCCATAGCAACCATTCAAATTCAAGCTCTCAGTATCATTTTACATACTGGAGAATGTGAGCTTGAATGTCAGTACATACAATATTAACCTGGAATACTGTCAGTCAAGATTGGTGGTGTGGAAAATGATACTTCAAAGACTGGAATTGTTCTGGACTGAATAACTTGTTTTAAGGTGAATAAAAAAGCATAACAGGGATTAAATAGCATAAACCCTGAAGGTATTTGACAGATTCTAAAAAAAACCTCTTATTGTCTGTAAATTTAATGTATCTTCTTTTCCTTATGCAGAGCAAGCATCCCAATCAAATCAATTCAACCAAAGAAGACTTACAACCATTCTTGTGCATCATACTACCTACAACAGCATTGCTTGTAATAGGGTTCTTTGTACTCTTCCTCTATCGGAGATGCCGACGCAAGATTCCGCAGGGCCAAATATTTTCTATAAGTCTCCAGGAGAATGTTCAAGATAGAGAAATGGACTTCTTCTCCAACTTGCCCTGGACTACAGAGCCTTATCAGTACTGTACACTGATACCAGATGCCTCTCTTCTAACCATATGCTTGCCACCTCCTTATGAAGAAGCCATCCTGAAGGCATCCAGTGACTCATGTATTAGTATCTATCAGGATCCAGTGCCTCCATATGAAGAAAGACCTCGCAGGTCTAGCAAATAATATTAACTCCTCAGAATGTACGGTAGACTTCACAACAGGACTTCAGCTGGACCTAGAAGTCCTGGAACAAAAATAACATTTTAGCAGCTTCCAGTGTAAGGGCTTTTTACAATACATTTGCACAATCTGACAACTGTAGAGTTTTATACTGGATAAAGGTCACAACAACATGTATAAGGTGGCAGTTGTAGCAGTTGTAATATTTATGCTGGTCTAATGCTACCATGCTGGCTCGAAATATGTTACTGTAATTGCTGCAACCAATCAATAATTAGCCTTTAAGCTCTACTGCATGTCAGACAATATTTGCTCT
>JABWIB010004414.1:15857-34805 GCA_016617825.1 Platyplectrum ornatum
CACTTTTCAGGGAGTCTCCCTGATATTCCGGGAGGGTTGGCAACCATGAGATAATGTTGTCCGGCCAAGGCAACGGCTCGAATGGAGGCTCCAACCACTCACTGCCATCAGGGGCTGGATCGCTGGTCACCACGGCTTGGGACACGGGGTTCTCTCATTGCTCAGTACACAGTTTAGCAACCTTCCCCATCTCCACATAACATTACAGTGTAAAAGTAACGCTGATTATTCTCCCAGCATGCAAAGCAAATCATGAATGTGACTTCCTGCATAATGAAACATGGTGTTGCCAGGGTGTAACTTTCCACTTGGTTTCCACTTATTTTCACCCTTTGAATATGTTCCTTAGTTACGAAGGCTGGAAGCAGACATCTATGTGTTATTTGGTGGGTGGATTTTTAGAATACACATCCACATTTATGAGGACTGAGCTATTTGGGATACATCGCATAACTATTTGAGATAATGTTTGAGGTATTTTTAGTAAAAGGCTGAAATGAAAATTCACTATAGTCACTAAAGGTATCTCGAATGTCAGCCACAAGAGGTCATCAGACTTAATGGAAATCTAATTCAGTACACCAGGAAGATTCATTCACAAGCATGTTTCAAACAATATTGATAACATTAAACCAACTTCTTAATATTTACTGCTGTTGGTATTATTTAAATTATTATTTATAAGATAATAATAATAATAATAAAATATTATTAATAATTAATAATAATAATAATAATAAATAGAATAATAATGTATTTTAAATTAAAGCAAACAGATGGTAATTCAGGCATGCAGGTAGAATACTTTTCTTTTATTACAGGCAGCTTTACATTTAACCTAAAGCTAGGCACACACTATAAGATAAATTGTTCCAATCTAAAGATTTTTTCAAGAGTGGGTAAAACCATGTTGAATTGCAGGGGGGGTAAATGTAATTAATTGCAAATCAGTATTACAGGTGAGAGATGATGTTTCCTAGCACAAGTGTAATAACAGTGTAACAGTAACACTGGTCAGTATCTGTGTGCAACATGCAAAAATAAAGTGGCTTGTTACTGCAGGCAGCTAGGGGTCACTGTTTGGCATTCCGGTGTCATTTGCTGCAAAGTCTGCTGAGTTGTATATCATTCCTCCCTCCACACACACAGGAGGTGTGTCATGTGTAGTCACTCAAAAGCCTAGGCTCACAAAGCACAGCATTCAGTCTAGGATCAGAGCACACTGTGTTACAACAATGTCTGTAGCCGTGTTCGCTTTACGGTTCTTAGTAACTGTCTTAGCACTGCCTCTTCATGTCCTTAACTGCCTGGGAATTTGGGAACCAATAGGAAAGAAAATCCATCCTTATTTTTTGTCCATATTTTCTGTTTCATATAACAAGTTGATGGAAAGCCACAAGAAGGAGCTCTTCAAGAACTTATCTGACTTTGCAGAAAACTCTCAGCCTCTTAGACTATTAGAAATAGGTTGTGGTACAGGTGCTAACTTCAAATTTTATCCCAATGGCTGCAGAGTGACATGTCTGGACATCAACCCAAATTTCCAAACGTTCCTGAGCAAAAGTCAAGTAGAGAATGACCACCTTACATATGAGGATTTTCTGGTGGCTTCTGCAGACAACATGACCCCTGTGGCTGATGGCTCGATGGACGTCGTGGTCTGTACCTTGCTATGTTGTTCAGTACCGAGCACACCAGCAGTACTCAAGGAAATCAAAAGAGTGCTTAGGCCGGTGAGTTACATGGATTGTTAAGTGCATTCAATTCTGAAGTTTACTATTTAACTATTACATTTCAAGTATACACGTGCCATGCATCAAAAACAGTTCAGGACAGTTAGTTATGGAACTGAAAACTCATCAAGTATTAAACTAACACTTGACAGTGGTCCATTAACATGAAGTTCTTTCTAATGTTTACTGGATTTAAAGGGAATATTAGTCAATGGTAACTAGCAATGGGTATAAAGATCATGTGTTATTTACTTTAGCAATTTTATGTTCAAGGATCTCAAACACACTATTGGCAATTATGTAATTATTAGACATGTTGTAACAACCCAAAATCTATTTTATATTCGTTGAACACAACCTTTTTCAAGCTTGAACAACAATAACAGTTTGTCTATATCTTTTGACAGCAGCAGCTGGGAGTCATATGAATGCCAGAGACTTGATTGGTTGTTTAATAAAGAACACACCCAAAATATGCACATTTCTGTTTCCGTTTTAAAGAAAACATAGTTTACCCATATATACTGTAAAAGTGGAGGTTTAGCTATCCCAGGGGTGGCCCTAGGCCCCACCTCTGTACACATTTATACATATATGTGTGTATGTATATATATATATATATATATATATATTCTTATGTACCTTCCCCGGCTGCCGGCTGAACACACAGCACAGGCTTCGGCGTGTCTGCGGCGCGCTCTTGCTACGATCACACAACGAACACAGGTCACGCGTCTTTACATGTACAAAGCTGCGGCTCCCGCCAGGCTAAGGGAGCATGCAACAATAACGGCAGGCGGCAAATGAGGACCGTATAGGCGCAGGGCCCCAATGGTTCCCTGACCCCGTGGGGCCATATACGGCCTATGCCTAGGGCCGCCTCTGAGCTCTCCTTTTCCTATTACATATTAGAGAATGTCAGTTAGAATCTGATTGGTTTCTATGGACAACATCTCCACTCCTGTCCCGCCGTTCAGAAAATTTAGTCCTTTTCAACATATGTTTCCCATGAAAATCCGAATAATGCTGGAACAAATCCAATGTAAATGTAAACTTCCTGTGCATGTGGTATCCCCTGGTGCACACACACAGCAGTTATGATGTTATTTGGTGTTTCTAGTGATACCATACTTCCCAACTGTCCTTATTCCAGAGGGAGAGTCACAACTTCGAGTGACTGTCCCTCTGTCCCACCTGTCTTTCCGTTTATCCTGATGAGTAGACAAAAGGCTATAGAGCAGTGGTTCCCAAACTGTGGACCTAGGCTCCCTGAGGTGCGGCGATGCTCTCATTGGGGTGCCGCGGAATGTTGTTTCCAACGTGGTGCTATGTTGATAGTGTTANTTAGAAGCACAATTTTTCATCTCGTATAGGAGATAATCAAGGTTTAATATCAACCTGAAGTAGTTATGTCTTTACTTAAATAGGTATTACACTATTCTGACTCAAAAACGTATAATTAGAAATTATTATGTCTTAGGGGCGCCTTGAAAAATTATGGAGACCCTAAGGGTGCCTCGACTGAGAAAGTTTGGGAACCACTGCTATAGGGCTTTTGTTGTTTTTTTATAAAATAAAAACATATTGGATGATGTAGCTGGGGAAGTGTTGTAGCGGGTACTGCAAGGTGCTGCTGCGGTTTGAGTGTGCTCAGGACAGGAGGCAGTGTTTGGGGAGGACCCATTTGTCCCGGACTAGGCCTGCCACACGTTGGGAGGTAAGCAGTGCATTATGGTTGCTCCTCACAAAGAGACATTTTAAAAGATTAACACAATCCTTCATAGTACTGTACTTCTGAGACACATGGAAACAGGAAAGTAAATAGTTACTAGCTGCTAAGTAAAACATTTGCAAAGACCAAATAATAAACTCATTGCAAACTAATGCCTTTTTCATTTGCATTCTTCAGGATGTGCTATGTTATAACAATTTGTAGCATGTTTTATTGAGTCATTTTAGTGCTTGTAAGAATGACAAAGTCCAGTAGGCACACACAATGCAGAGGCTCTCAGTGGCGTGCCCCATAACCTCGTCTGTCAGAGGGACATTGTGACACAGTATAAAGAAACTGGAGCCTGTACAGCTTTCTGCAATGGAAACAACCTATTTAATACAAGCCAGCAGCTCACATGATTCAGTGATGATTGTTCTGGGTTCTGTATCTCTTGAGCAGGAGGGAAAACCAGAAATAACCTTAGTGCATGTTAAACAGCTTGTAGCCAGGCTCAAACCAATTTTAGGATCTCTTTATGACAGGTTCGCTTTATTTTTTGATTCACTGAATTTTAATTACCGTATATGCCGGCGTATAAGACGACTGGGTGTATAAGACGACCCCCCCCACTTGGAGGCATGTTTTTCAGAGCTGAAAAGTAGTCTTATACGCCAGCAAATACAGTATTTTTTCACAGAGTGCAAAAAACAGACTTGAAACAAGAGAAGCACATAAAGAGACTGAAATGCAGTCCCCTACCCCCACCTAAAAAAACACCCCTCCTCCCAACACCCTGTAGGTATACCATGCACACAATCAAAGAAGTTTAACAGTACAATGTACAATAGTAAGCATAATCCTCTTCCAGCATAAACGGTTAACAGGCAGAAATGACACAGTCAGCATAATATCAGTAAGGAGAATTAGGGAGATCCCAACTACCATTGCTCTCTTTTGTGCATGTGTAATGGATGCAGAAGTCCATGACATAGGAAAATTACTGAAACCATAGGTCAATATATCGAAAATAGTTTATTTCAACCAAAAACCCACCCACTAAAGATTTAAGTTTCTGATGATGGAAGGTGTGACAGATATACAATAAAACATTTACATTAGCCTTCATCCCAACCCTTGATCTATGTTTCAGACAACTAGTAGAATGCAACTCAGACACAGTCATAAAATAAGTCTTTCAGGAAATATTATTGATAACATTGTACTATACTGTACATTACTTATACCACGACTTTACTACTCATGTAAACATTGTAAAATTAAGTTAAGTAGTACACGTTGTGGTAGTGTAATTACGTGAGAATGTAAACGCATTGTTTCGATTCCCATGTATCAAATATGATTTTCACAGAACTGGAAATTTAGTGTAATATACTGCTTAATGACTTGGACTATATTTATTCATTTATTTATTGACAGGTTTTTTTATAGCACAATCAGATTATGAAGCGCAATTTCAGCAATCTATAAGCACTTAAGAGTTAGGAGAGTAGAGGACAGTCTTAAAGAGCATTNCAGAGACTGAGTGCAGCCCAGGAGAAGTCCTTTAATCAGCAATCAGAGCATAGAATGTCTACACTGTGGTTATTCACTAAGTTCAGTTAACCAGACTTTAGATCAGGGGCGTAACTAGAATTTTGTGGGCCCCATAGCAGTATTTTGGACAGGGCCCCCTAAGGTTTTTTGTAACTCATTTTATTTTTTGGGGCAATTCCTCACCCCACTAGCTATGCTTGAACTGGCCCCCATTAAAGTCAATAGGGAATTTTGCACCATAAGGCCCTTGTTTCACCACTGACATGGAGGTGTGAATGGGGCGTGAGTTGTTGTGAGAGTAGTAGTATAAAATGGTACTTTTATACTACTACTCAGAGGACTGGATCCAGGCTTACATGCGTACTATCACGCATGGGTAAAGCCATGTTGAATTCCAGGGGTGGTAAAATGTATCAGTTGCAAACAGTATGTAACAGTAACGCTGGTCAGTATCCCCAACATGGTTTTACCCACTTCTGAGTAAGTCGTGAGTAAGTCAATAGTACATCCAGTGTAAATGCATTATTTACATTGGATATTATAAACTCCTACAATGCTGTCAAATTACAATTTGAATTATTTCGTGTATCTGGAGTGTGACTTGAGCCGGGGGTGGACTTGAGCTGGGGGATGCATGGAGAGAGGGGTGTACCCCTGGAGGGTAGTCCCTGCACCCCAGACAGAATAGAGGGTGTGTAATCCCATTACATTTTAGGGCTGGTGTTGTGGGTGTCTAGGGTTGTGGACCCTGTGCATGTGTAGAATGAAACTGATACTTTGCACCTTGTTGGAGAGCAGCACCCAGGCCCCAGGTCTCCTCACTGACAGGACGAACTTGTTCCCATCATCCAATAAGCGCTACAGCTCCAGGAGGTCCCAGGGCTCCTCTCCTGCAGAAAGCACGAAGTAGTTCTGCACCACAAACAGGACAATGGCCCTGCTCCACGGCGTGCTATAAGATGCAAATGACGTGACATTAGGTCGCGTCGGCACCGTGCTATGCAGTAAACACTGTCTGGACGCTGTTGTATGCCGCAATCGCGGTTCTTCAATGGGTTGTTTTTTTTTTTAAATTAAAGTTTAAATTCAATTCATGGGCATCACAGGGGGGGGAGCTGGGTTGCGGTGGATGCGGCTGCAGATCTTGCTGCTAACCGGGGGTGGGCGGTTGGGGTTAGGGGATGGATGCTGCTTGTTCTACTGGGGAAAGGGGGGGGTGATCGTGCCACTGACCAGACGCAGGGACCCCTGAAAGTTGCGGGGGCCCCCTTGTGTAGCGGCCCGGTCGCAGCTGCGACCGCTATCGCTACGCCACTGCTTTAGATAATCTTAAAACGGAATAAAATTTGGTTTCACCTATATGTTTTTGGACACAATCAGAAATGTATGCCTCTTTTTGGAGACAATCAGTGTTTATCGCAAGGCTATGTCATTTTAGGTTGCTTAACCCAGGTCTTGGACAAACTGATCATTCCACCAGGCTCCTCTTTGCTTTCTTCCAGTACGTCTAAAAATTCTAAAACCCTGCTCTATTCCCTCGGCTCCCCACTCCTTTATGACACATGGTGTATTACACGACAGGACACATTATTCTGCTTCCTATCACAGTTATTCTCAAATAGACATGCTTTTTGTCTCTCAGTTCCTCATCCCTCGTGACATTGGCGGATATTCTCTCCTTGGCGTGGTTGGACCATGTGGCAGTCTTGTTTCAGTGCGACTTTATTATTTACTTTCGGCATGTAAATTGCGTCACCACCTCTCCCTCTTCCCCTTTTATCTATAACCCTATTGACCAGGAATGTATGACTTGTCTTTGGTCGCCCCTACCTCTTCAGAGGACTCTTTGGCCTAAATTTACTAAGCAGGGAGATTGCAAAGTGGGGATTTTGCCCATAGCAGCCAATCAGATTTGAGCTTAAATTCTCTAGTATGTAAAATGACACAGATAGCTTGAATCTGATTGGTTGCTATGATCAACATCCCCACTTTCAATTTCCCTGCTTAGTAAATATTTGACTGCAAACCTGGTTTCTTTGAGGTTCAATGATTTGATGCTGACATGGTTATGCTATGGTTGCTAAAGTTGCTATTAAGGCCCTTAATGTCTCCTCAGCCCTGGCCCTTATTACAAAATTTCCTTTGAATTGGCTGCTCCCATGGCCTGGAACTTTAGGACGGATTTCATTACTGAATGTCAATCATCATATATTTGCTAAGATTCTCGTCATGTGTCTGAATCCTCTCTAGCCTTCTCTAAAACATCCTGATCATGCCGGGTTGTCTTGGGTCGTCAGGTGTTCAACGTGAAGGGGTCTTTGGCATGGCTTATGGCGATCAATGCAGAGAAGGCGTGCAGTCGTGTTTAATGGCCATTTATTTGTGGAGCTCTTGGAGATATGAGGTTCTCCGTCTGTTTTTTACAAGGCATTTTAGTATTATAATGCTCTCCCCCAGCTAGGCTACCCTCTCTGCCCATTAATTGTGGCACTATTCGCATTCAGTCTAACTGCGTTAGAAGAAGGTATTTGGGATGGGGTTCATCCCCATTAAATAACCCTTTTGGTTATAAAATTAACCCCATTAAAACGGAAGTACTTTGCCTTTCAATGTAACCTCAAAAACTATCTAAAAATATAGCAAATTGTCCCCAGCTCATTGCTCAGATTACATTGGATCTTGCACTGCCAACCCCTGTTTATAATTTAAAAGGATATTGGGGATTTCTCTCGGTATCCCAGAGTCAGTGAATCACTGCTTTAAGCCCCTATCAGTAATATGGGGGGCACTTCTTGATAATGTCAAATTTTGTCCATCTATATTAAAAGTACAACATGACCATCAAGGGGGCTTCAGGTGCATAAATCACTCCCTCTGTGCCGCCCCCATGTTGCCGGAATTTGGTGTATGTAGCCATCATTACACAATTAAGGTTTTTCCTGTTAATCTTATTATGACATGACATATCAGGCTGGGGCTAAAAAATCCCACCATTCAAAATCCCATAAGCTTATTTCAATAATGGTAGGGAACCATCTTTAACAGTGGCGCACCAAGGGGGGTTTCTGTTTAACTCTCTAAAATTATTTAAAACATTGATACACAGAGCAGTGGCAAGCCCTGTGCTCTGTGTGTGTTGCGACTGTGCCCACTCTGTCTACTTGTAAGAGACGTACACCAGCAGCATGTCTCTTACACTGGAAGCACTGATAACAGCACAGACAGTACTATGAACCCGGGGGAGCACAGAATCTTCTGACTGTCACTGTTACTTTCAGTGGGTTAAGGATGTCTTCCACAGAAACTGTGAGTGACTGGAAGCTGTCACGTTCTCAGTAAAGTCAATAAACAGCAGACTGCACAGCCCCTCACCCGCACACCAGCCAGCCATGCACGCCTTAATGAAATAATGAGACAGTCACTGATAGCTTGGATTTTAAAAGAGTACACGGTATTTATTAATAAATTGGGCCAAATGGTAATTGGAGATTAACCTAAACCAAACCGTAATTAACTAATTAATCAACTTAAATCAATCCTAATGATTAATTTAATTAGTGGGTACCAGGTGGCCCAATAGCAAGTGGGAGGATCAGCATAACCACCTACTCAGAGGTTCTCCG
Organism: Platyplectrum ornatum; assembly: GCA_016617825.1. Lineage (NCBI taxonomy): Eukaryota > Metazoa > Chordata > Amphibia > Anura > Limnodynastidae > Platyplectrum > Platyplectrum ornatum. Next base: position 24,482 of record JABWIB010004414.1, read on the forward strand.
TGTTAAACCTCTGCCAAGCCTGTTCCTCCTGACTACACAAACCTTCCCGACCTAGACCACCCCTGTACCTGGAAGGTGGTCTCCTAAGGAACAGTGCAGCCAGTTACTTTCACTTTCATCACTGTGACCTACACTGGCTGCACAGTGTGTTTCTGCTAATCTGATGGGTAAGAGTTATTGAATTTTTTTATTACAACATGTTTGGGATGCCATTCCTCTGCCTTGTATCTGTGAATAGAATTGCTACGAATAAATCCAATGATGCCTATATGTTCATATTATTACTAATATAGTGAACCTGGGGAGTAGATGGCAATTATAAATAAAACAGAAAGGGACATGAGAGTGTTATGATGGATCTAGCTGTACAAACTGGTCATTATATACCGAAGATGTGGCGAGACCTAGCACAACGTCACGTCACTTAAAACCATCAAGGAGGGTGGCGGTGAGAAGGTGATACTGCTGCCTGCCCTCCCGTTGTTTCATTATTTTTTTTTATACATACTATTTTTTTACTGCCACCCTCCTCTTGCCCGTCGGTCGGCCGGCCGGCCGCCTAAACTCGCCTAATGGACTCGCCAGCCCTGCAGATAGTGAATATGGAATAACATATTCCTTGATGTTCACAATATCTATTAGACGTCATATAACTGATTGTGATTAGAACAGGTGTTTTGTTCATACAGTTTGTGAGGTTTGGAGAAGGGGTAGATGTTGACAGATTAGTTGTTTTTACTTGCCCATAGAAACCGCGTCCCCTGTCCACATGATAGTGGTGCCACTAGACTGTAGGACAATGTAGAGTGGATTGGAGCACATAGTAAGAGAGAAGGGTAAGGCATTCAGTAAGGAGGAGATTGGAGCACAAAATAAGGTGAGGTTGGAGTTAGGGGGAGACTGGAGAATACAGTAATGTGATGAATGGAGAATGGATCAAAAGGAGAAGTAGAACCTGAGGTCTATATAATAACTGAGAAATTAGATCCTGGTGACTAGGGATGCTCTACGCTCAGGAAAAACAATGTCAGGTTCTTCCATTATATCATACTCAGCTGGAGCACCCTAGTGTATTTCTTTAATAGAAAAACTAAACATAAAGCTATTCCAATTTTAAAATGTTTGTGGAGAAGCAGCATGTTTTACCTGCATGCAATAACATAAATGTATTAATTATAGTTTGCATCCCTTAAATTACTGAGCAAATATGGATTTGCTCAGCTCAGCTCAGGCAAGTGACCTAACATTTAAGCTCTTAGGCACTAAGACTAAATGCCATGATTCAGGGTGAATATCATCCACTCCATTAGACCATTTGCTTACTGTATAATAAACAACTTAATCAAACAAGATAGAATAGTGAAAAACAAAGCAAATCATGTATGTAGATGTATGCCAAGGGGTAGAGAAAGTCACCCTAGTTTTCAGCCTGGGCTTTATAAGCTTGGGTCGCAGTGACATAAAATAACTAAAAATATATTTCTATATGCAAAGATTTTCTTAAACTTCTATAACCATTATTTACGAATCTAGATTAGAATCCTCCAGTGCCAATAGGTTCTATTTTCCCCTAACAGTAAGGAGGGAGAATGGATTACATCACCATAGCTACACAGTGGATTCTATGCTGTATTTGGAAACCAAACCCCCCCCACCCCCGCCTTCCAAAATCCTGCGTTTGCCCCTGTTTACAGAGTTAAAGTTAGGAATTCACAGATCCTGATTTATGTAAAGGCATTTATGTGATGATGCACAGACAGTGCCTTACGTAGAGTCCTGCAAGCGCAGGAGGAATGCACGTGTGCATAATTTATAATTCAGCAGGAATCTGGTGGTGGATGTCTGGAAATGGTCCTGATCAGACTACCTGGTAGATAAGAATATTTCATCAATCTACTATATTATTTAAACATAGNTGGAAAATTGCTGAATTTGTACCTTGGACCCCTGGATCACCTTCTGTAAATAGATCCTCCTGCTTTAATCATTTACATTTTTGAGATCATAAATTTGACTCTAGAGGATCTTCTACATTATCCTTTTTCAGGATTCTAGCTTAGCACTGTCCATAGTTGGTAGGGAGCAGTTGGGGACCACAGCCAGGACAATGTTAAGCCAACTGTCTGTTTATACACCAAGCAGTCAGTGTCCTGCTAACAGCTGGCCACTGCACTGTGTTGACCTGCCCTTATCTAAATATCTGGCAGTCTATTTTCTTTCCTGGAAAGGGGTAGCTAATACACTAGCCATGTGATAGCACGATGAATGCAGGTAGCCCAGGTGCAGACCTAGAGGTACTGTATATATATACTGTGAGTTTCAAACTTTCTTTTATAAAATGGGACTTTTAGACAAAACATAACATGTAAGGTGAGAAAATATAAAAATATGACAACATTTAAAATTCTAATTTAAAGCTAAATCGGCTAATATTCAGCTAAATAGGCAGGAAATCACATATACAAACCTTATGCCCTACCTGAGAATATAGTCTGCTTTCCAGATGTTTAGCAGAACAGGAAGGAATTTGGGAGTATCACAGACAAGACAATTAAGATTTTTCTGTTAACCTCATTAACTTCCAAACTCTCAAGCATCCCTGAAGGTCACACAATGAATAATCCAATCATTCGTGTATGTTTCTGCTCTGTTCATGCATGTGTCCAAAAATGTGAGGAAAAAAGTGAAACAATAACAATTATCAATTATTTTGAGTACATTTTTGAGATTTTAAACTCAGCTTAGCACTGTCCATAGTTAGTAGGGTGCAGTTGGGGACCACAGCCAGGACAACATTAAGTCACCTTCCATTTATCAAAGTCTGTATAGTGTAGTGTAGTGTATGTGTGTATTAAAAGTTTTTTCTTGTACAGCTCAGTCACTCAGCTGTTATGATGCTGAACAGTTTAGTAATCTGGTTCCATTCATTTCTGCCTGGTGAGGCCAGATCCAGACTTACCCGAATTTTGAATTAAAAATCCGTATTCCTAACCCCTTACCTATGCCCCCGCTGCGGGTACATAAATCACTTAGGTTATACAATTTATGCAGAGCTCTAAAAATAGAGTGTGCATCTATTTTGCCTTAAGTTACTGATTAAATATGCATGTAATATTAAGATTACTTTTGTAAAAGCAAAGCATCTCTAAATACAAATCACTAATGTTCAATAGTACCCCTGAAACTGCAAGATGGTTTTTCCAGGTGTCAGCTAGCATCACCTGGTATCAGTATCCTTATGGTCATATGAAGTATATGCATATTTATATTTATTCTTGTTTTCTTCCAGGGTGGAGCTTTATACTTCATGGAACATGTGGTCTCTACAGATGAGTCCAGTTGGATTAGTTTCTTTCAGAAAGTCCTGAATCCCATATGGCATTTGATTTTTGATGGCTGTAGTATTGAAAAGGCCACCTGGAAAGACCTGGAAAATGCCAAATTCTCAGCCTTAAACCTGCGCCACATAATGGCTCCGACATCTTTTAAGGTCATTAATCCTCACATTATTGGGTATGCTGTGAAATAAAAATGTATATTGTGTCACTGGGGTGGGGCTTCTAGGGCTCTAGTTACCACATTGTTATAAGACGTTATCAACAGCGATATTAAAAGGTCTTGTTTTCCTGTCACTCTTCATTTACATGGGTAGCCATAGCTCCCTTGCTCAGTACCTGGGAAGAACAGAATTATGCTTGCGTGCCTTCCGTTTTTTCAATTCTCATAATTATTGTTTTATTCATACTATGAAATTGGAAGCTAACCAATGTGCAATTGGAACTGCTATATTAATAAATACAGTCTGTGGAAAGCCATGTTTGAGTTGTCTTCTGTGGCATATGGTAGCCCTTTTCACATAACACAAAAGATAGAAAAACTCTGCCCAGGCCAAACAGTCAGTTATAGTTATTATTCTGATAGGGCGCTACCAATGGTAAAGAGCCAGTAAACACTTATATTCTATCTGAAAGTCCCACTCCTAAGCAAGACCAGTAATAATAATATTAATAATAATAATAATAATAATAATAATAGTGCTCATATGATAAGGTGGCTCAGTGCTGTAACTGCTCAATAAATTACAACACTATATGTTCAGTACAAATGGAAACTAAAAAAACTATGCTAAAATTGCAAGAGTTGGCCACCTATAGGATATGTGCTTATAATGTATTGTATCAAAGTTTAGTGCAAACTATGGTATCAACAAACAGTCATGTACCTTATGCTGGTCATACACATGGGAGATGTATCGCTATCATATTTTGCCTGGGCTAAATGCAAAAATTGGCATCGATTAAGCTGAATTCTGCCTGCAGCTTCCCTTCCACAGGTGAGCCCTGTCTGTTGTGTTGTCAAGCCGCAAGCGGTGCATTTCTCAAGCCGGAAAAGAAGTGTATTATTATAAAGCACACGAGCAGCAAATCAATACAATTTAACTAAAACGAATCATATTCCTAAGAAGTCAACACACGTTTCGACTTTGTATGGCTTTATCAAGGCATGTAGTAGTACAGAATAACCGAATTTAAAATACACTCCCCCAATTAAATATTAGCTGGGAGGGGGTGATGATCACATTCATGTAAAAAATGCATTCCATAATCAGCACTCATAATATTCGCCTACTCAAAATGAATTAATATATTATTTTACTCCCACTATACTATAATCATAAGGCTACCATAAAAAGTGAGTACTGATTTGCGATTCTAATAACCAATAGTATTATATATTGCCTGTACATCCCATCTTATAAATATTGTGTGGCATTCTCCAAATATACATATGTTTATATAAATATATATATGGAATCCGAAACGCAAAAGCCGTGTAATAGACACCACTGGCTGAAAGAAAGCCAGCCAATCACTTTGAGAGCACAGGGTAACCACCAAACATGTACACATTTTGTCTTCAATCCACAGGAGTTGATTAAAGTTAATACATTGTTATACCAATAATACTGGGGGATGACTTGCAATGAGCACCATGAATACAATTTTGACTCAATCAGTTTCCCAGACCTTTCATTGTATTTGACATGTTATTAAAATTGGTTCATGTATTTTTAATAGAATAATACTTTTATTTATAATTTTATATTCTAGGGTGTGCAGCTTATGATAGTCCTTTGTGTGATGACGTGGCATCTTCTTTGCTACGGAACCCTCACATGATGTTAGGAAATGATGGGCCACACTCATTAATTTAATGGGCCACACACATTAATGGTTTGAATTTTTGTTTATCTGAATCAGCATTACAAATATTCAGAAATTCTTATATTAAAGGGGCGTTTTATTATTCCTACATAGATTTTCAGGGGAATGTTATACCAATCTTGGAATGATTTGGCTGGAGACATATACTCTGAAAGAGTGGGAGATATTATGGCGCCAAACAGGTGTGCAGCTGCGTATACACTCAAAGGGGTAATCACTCCCCTAAATTTTATACTAGTATCCGTACAACCGATACGTGTATAATGAAAACAACTCTTTAACTGTATGTATACAAAAAGCGCTACTGCTGTTTCAAAATAGTATTAATAAACTTTCTACAACAACCAGTCTTGATGTCTTAAAGTCTTTTCAAATGAACTNTTGTTCCAACAATATGATAAAGTCACTCGATATTCAAAGATGTATTCCACTGTTATAATACATGATTATCCTCCACACTGCGATCTTCAGGCAGAATTCTCAAAAGAAAGGAAAAAACTCAAAATAGTGAAGCCTGTTGACCTAGATTATGTNACACAATAAGAACCACTCACATTTAATGTGTCTTGAGTTCAAGAGGGGATAAGGTGACCAATCTGCCGTCTCGCGGTCTCGCCGTTCTTCTCTGTATGTTCTCGTTGTCAAGCGACGTGTATGTCCATAAGGAAAAGTAAAATACCAATAGTGAAGCCCGTTTATAAAATTCTTCAAAATTCGAAGTGAATCAACACTCACATTTAGTATGTCTTGTAACGTCAGCCTATCAGGATATACCGAATCTCCTCTATAACGTCTCTCCCCGGGACTGCAAATACGCCTTCCTTATGTGTAAACAGTGTCTCCTCTCCAAAGGAGGGAAGTGATATAGTGAAGCCTGTTAGCAATACAGTATATTCAAAAATACAGGGTTGCACTCACATTAACCGTGTCTTGTGCCCTTGGCGCCTCTTAATCCTAGTTGTCGTCCCGTGGGTTCCTCCTCTCCGGGGCTCAATGCGTTTCTTCCTATTGGGATCCTCTTCTGGATATAGAGCAACTTCTCCTGAAGTATTCTCCGGAGGGGAAAAAAAAAACAAAATATCCTGTGCAGACTGTTTCAAATGTTACAGCCTTTACCGAGCATAAACATACTCACAATCTTTCTATCTTTATAAACAGCATAACGATATTTAATCCTTCAGATCCTCCTTTTTCAGAAAAAATTCTTTATTCTTCAATAAAAAGGTTTAAAATTCGGCACAATCACAAGCCCATATGTAATATGTACACTACACAGACCAAGATGGAGTACAGATACTGATCACAAAGAATGGGGCCCCTTCTATCAGACCTGGGAATGTGTGTGTAAAAATCACTGTAGAGCCTGGATCATTGTGCAATTAAAAACAACAAAGCTCACCACCGACGCGTTTCGAATAAAAATTCTTTTTCAAGGTAGGTGAGCTATGTTTGGCGCTTCTCCTTAAATCCGTTACATGACGTCATCCAGGGAGCTCTTCATCCTATTGGTTGTTTCTAATTTCAAATTTATTCTTTCCTATCTCATATGTGCTCCGCAAAAATAGTGTCTCTAAGGTATAGAACTTGTGCATTCTCTATCCTACAGTATGGAATATGTCCTCTTGAATGTGCAGCGAATGTATAACCATACATAACATACGTGACATTACATCTATTACAAAATATTGTACCCAGTGTGGTGTAAAATCTAAATAAATATCAATAGTTAGATACGTGTGCCTCCTGAATAATCCTAAATGGATACAATAAACGGGCTTCACTNTTGGTATTTTACTTTTCCTTATGGACATACACGTCGCTTGACAACGAGAACATACAGAGAAGAACGGCGAGACCGCGAGACGGCAGATTGGTCACCTTATCCCCTCTTGAACTCAAGACACATTAAATGTGAGTGGTTCTTATTGTGTCACATAATCTAGGTCAACAGGCTTCACTATTTTGAGTTTTTTCCTTTCTTTTGAGAATTCTGCCTGAAGATCGCAGTGTGGAGGATAATCATGTATTATAACAGTGGAATACATCTTTGAATATCGAGTGACTTTATCATACTGTTGGAACAAGAGTTCATTTGAAAAGACTTTAAGACATCAAGACTGGTTGTGGTAGAAAGTTTATTAATACTATTTTGAAACAGCAGTAGCGCTTTTTGTATACATACAGTTAAAGAGTTGGAGNATGATATGATATCTCTGCAAAAATCGTCAGTTAGTGAATTCCCCCCCTGGTGTGTTGTACTGTGCAATACAAATCTAGCTCTCTCATTGTCTCGTCGTTCCTGGGTTCCTATGGATTTTTGGAATGGTTTTGAGATAACTTATTCATGTTACTTGTGTGTTTGTCCCATTTGTCTTGAATGTTCATTTGTACACATAATTTACCACCTTTGCTGCTTCTACCTACACATAATTGTTGTTATATACACACCTATACACCAAATAAACTTAATTTTTGTAATATGCAGAACCTCAACACACAAAACATAAAACATAACCCAAATATGGCGTTAACATTTTTAAGGCTAATATAATGTTATTTCCCTTTGTGTTTCTATCCCTTTGGTAAAACTTTTACACAGATCTGCTTGCACCTTCTAGTAAGAATCAATCATATACCCAATACAGATGCTAAAAACAGTGAAAGTAACGTGGAATTCAATCCAGCAATCGTGCAATTGTGATCCAATGAACAAAAATATGACTTGCAAATAATGGAAAGTAAAGACGTCCAAATAAAATGTTTTTGTTTCAGTAGATTGGCACTGTATTTCGACATGAGGATTGACCGCACAGGGTTCCAAAGTCCAAAGCCATTTTCTCAAAGAAAGAGGTATGGTAGAACATAAGGGTATGCGTATAAACTGGAGGGTGGTAGGTTCAGGGGAAATGTGTGAAAGAATTACTTCACTGAAAGGGTAGTGGATAAGTGGAATAGCCTCCCATCAGAAGTGGTGGAGGCTAATATTTAAGAACAGTGTAAACATTGTAAGCAGTGTAATACACACCCACTGCTGTGCTTTTCTTCCATTCTAATAAAGCTACGCAGATGTAGCCAGGCTGCTATAGCAGTGCAAATGTACATTGTGGCTGCCAGGAGGGGGTCATCAAAGAGAAGGGGCCCAGGGCACGTGCTTTACATACCAATGCTATTATATCAATCACCATGCCTAATTCCTTTATATGACAACATTTACAAGTTGATCAATGTCCATTATATATTATAAGTGATAAACTGAGCTATAAATATACTAAAATTTGCTCTAAACAAAACAGATTTTAACACTGATAAGTCAGCAGTGTTTTACATGTAATTTAATATGTGGCAGGTCTATTGGCCTTGGAAGTTGTAGCAGAAACTTTTAACATGCGCTAGTCAGTATGACTTAGCATTTCAGTCAGTCAGTCTTATTACAAGGGTCGACTTGGCTGAACTTATGCAATTTAAAAAGTTGCCTTATGACATTGTGTGGCTGATCCACACTGCATAACTGCAACTATTTCCTGGACAAACCATCCAGCAATGGAATGTGCACATTAAAAAGGATGAAAAAAGGATAATTAATAACATGGAGTGATTAAAAAAACCTCAAAAAAAGAGAGCAAAAAATAAACTATACAATTTAATTACACATATATTATTGAAGGATAATATATTAGTGCTAAGGGCATGTAAAAGTCCCAATACCTAGTATATGTTTGTAGACCTTTAGAAATGTATTAGAAAGCTAGCATGGAAGTGATGAGAGAAAACAAGATATAGAGAAATATTCAGAAGACATTACACATAAGACTAGCTAAGCAATACATAATTTACAATAAAACCTGTGAAATATTTTCATACGTATAAACTTTTTTACAATTGTATCCTCTTAATGCACACCTCTCACACAGACAGACAAATGTCTCCTTACATGTCCTGAATTACCACAATCTCTACGTATACATCGATCTGTATAAGAAATTCCACAGTCTGGTCAATACTGTATAATTTAAAGGCTTCCCCCCACCCCTCAGTCTACATACATATGCATGGAGTCAAGGCACACACCACTTAAGCAACTATGTGTTCGTGAAATTCTGTGTAGAAGTCCCTGTTCTGCAAATACACCGTGAGCACGCAAAGATGGCCCCACATGCGGTAAACATTTGAGTCAGGCCCATTATCAATAATCCTGAAGACAAGGGTGGGGGAGTTGAGATTATGAGCACAGAGGATNATAACACAGAAGACAATATTCTAGACAATCTTTGTGTATGTGTGTTGTGTGTACAGGAAGTATAATGCACAGCCACTGCAGTGGCTTACTTTTACAGTACAGTTGCTCAGTTGTCATGAGAGCTGGCTTATCCACCTAGGGTTGCCACCTTCCTCACCAAAAAATACCAGCCAGGGTAAAAAGGGGTGTGGCTTTGGGGGTGGGGCTTGGGGCGGGATAATTCCGCAACCCAGCAGCCAGGATCTTAAAAAATAAGAATATATATACATTGCTGTGTACACAGGTGACAGGTACAGCGCTGTGTATATAGGTAACAGGATAGACAGGTACAGCGCAAAATATATATAATATAATACAATGTAACATATAATGTGACTCTGGCACTATGTATTCACCAAGGGCAGCTGTAGCTGCATTCATTAAAGTGGAACTTCCCCCCATAAAGAAATTACTGTCAATTACTATTGCCTGTAAAAAAATACCNGCATCTGCATCCTGGCAAAATTACCGGTCAGACCGGTAGTTTACCAGCCAGGTGGCAATCCTATATCCGCCCCTATAAATATTCCTGGTGAAGTGTATGCTGACTATTAACACTTTGATTTATTGATGATGCTAAAAATAGGAGCCTGGTTATTTGGTAAACAGTAATAGCCCTCTGGCCAAAATCATGTACAGGTATAGAGACTCAGAACAGAAGATATATGTCCTCTAGTATGGTTAAGCAGTCTAATAAAACTTTATATTATGAGCGCTATGGGTCTTGTCAACAGATCTGCCNAATCTGAAGAAATAAACAATAATAAGAAGAAGGATACAAGCTCTAAGCGCTAAGTATAATATAAAGTAAAAACAATCCTCG
>JABWIB010004417.1:8076-18772 GCA_016617825.1 Platyplectrum ornatum
AAAACCTATTCCGGTTAAGATCTCTTTATGGACTATTGTGAATTTTAATGGTAGGGGGAACAGGAAGCCATACCACTTGGGTCTTCATTCGCAGGGCCTGTGCTCTATGAAGAGTCTTCCTTATTTATTGTGCTAGATTTTAGGGCACTTGCTAAGGCTCTGCTTCAAGATCAGTGAGAGTTTAAAAAGGGATACTGTCGTGGTGGCCAATTTCTGCAGTATGTAACTTGGTATGTGATGTCATGTAAAAGATCATCTGCATGATGATCTTGAAAACGTTTGCTCCTGTTAAGGTTCACAGAGGCTCAGTGACGCTTGTGCCTCACAGCATGAGGTCATATGTGAGTCCTCCNTATCTGTAAGGAGTTTGTATGTTCTCCCTGTATCTGCTGCAGTTTTTAATAACTTTTATAAAGTTATTTCACTGTACTGGCTTACAGTAAGTAACTATCCATATTAATTAGGCTACTATTTGTCAATGTTTTATTGTGTAATTGAAAGTGCAGTGTAAAAGTCTTATACTAATATCAAAGAGATATTGCATTTTAATCAATATGGACATAAGCCCATAATTTTCTTCTTCCTAGGTATTTAATGGCCATGCAAGGCCTTCGATATGGATAATTACATGTTTTGGGGTATGGGAAGGGGTGGTGTGCATTCATTAATGTATGAATACAGAGTGCAGGATTTGGTGTAGTCTGGATCTTCTCATATGAAAGTGAATGATGAGCAGAAAATNACTATTGTGATTTATTTCCCATCACAGAACACAAGATCTAAAGACAAAAAAGCATCACATACCAGTGGTAGATCGTTCACCCTTAGAACCCCCTCCTGTGGTTGTTGTGGTTGTTGGACCACCAAAAGTTGGAAAGAGCACCCTTATCCGCTGCTTAATCAAAAACTTCACCAAACAGAAGCTGAGTGAGATCCGTGGACCTGTAACCATTGTTTCTGGTGAGATTTGAAAGTGTTACAGGTTGCATTTATTGCACGGAAATATTTCTCAGCAGGTCAATTGTGGTTAAGGATGGTTGTTTTTATTATGTGCTGTAATATGAAAAATGTTCACAAATATGATTTCTATAATACCAGTTAAGAATAATTATAGTGCTTAATTGTGTTTATCTCTGNACTTGGCAAATGCAGTGCTAGTATAAGAAACGACTGCAGATATTAAGACAAAGCTATTATTAAATGGCTTCAAAATAAATTCTAAATATTTTTGTTAGATTTTGTTCAGGAATTTTGGTAGTTTAATAGGATAGCTTTCATATAATGATTGGGAAGTTTAATGAGATTATATAGTCTCTACATAATAATCCGGTCAATTACTATTTATTGTGTGCCCAGTTTTACAATTGTAAAACAGGTATTGTTTAAGGCCTCAGTGGCACCCATACAGGGAATTAGATGGATAATTATTTACATATCATTTCCATTTGGAGATCCTCAGCTGCAAGATTCCAAATAAACTGATTATACACCTCGGCCATCACTTTCCTGATTGCTCTTCTCTGGTGTACACACACTGTCCCTCCTTTTCATACTGTACTGGATAAGACATGTTATGTATACGAAATGCAATATTTGACTGCTACACTTCATAATACTACCAAAACCANCTGTAAAACCTTGGAAACGTTGGCCTTCTATTTTAGTGTCCCGTTCCTGACATTCTATTGATCACTTTGAGGTTGTCTTATTATTTTTCCCATCTTTTATTTGTCTACTTCTTTTTCTCTTTATTTCATACCTAAGGCTGGTGTTTGCATTTTTTGATATACATGGTTACTTTTGAAACATCCTGTATGCTGTATTATGGGAAAGCTTTACCTATCCCTCCTTTCTAACTCATATAATATGTGCATTTATTTGCTCCTTATTTTATTTTTCTTTATTTTATAATGGTTATAAAAGTATTTACAGAACGTATGCCTACACATGAAAGCAATAGGGATAGTATAGTTAGTTGCTTTTCTCACTCATTTCTTGCTTCAACCATTCAGGAAAGAAGCGACGTCTTACCATTATAGAATGTGGTTGTGACATCAATATGATGATTGACCTGGCCAAAGTCGCAGATTTGGTAAGACAAATCTACTTTTCTATTTGTGTAATAAAGTTTTANAATGGATTTTAACTTAATTAAACATTGTGTTCATTGTAATATAATATCCAAAGTGACTGCTGTAAATATAAAGCAAGCTATTATACTATGTTCATGACACCTAATAATTTGTGGATTGCTAGTCAGTAAACTTTTGAGACCTGATTTGATTAATTAAGATGAGTGGCTACATGTTAGGATTAATTGGTGTATATATCATATCTACTGTAGTCTTAGTGCCTGTAATCCCTTGGGGGGAATTAATTCCATCTGGTGGGTAATGTTTGAATTTGAAACATTAAAAGATGTCAAATANACAGGATTTTCTTGGTCACCACGTAAGTGCAATTTGTACATTTTCTACTTAACCATCTACTCCATTACTCAGGTGCTCATGCTCATAGATGCAAGTTTTGGATTTGAGATGGAGACCTTTGAGTTTCTAAACATATGCCAGGTTCATGGTTTTCCAAAAATAATGGGTGTCCTCACCCACCTGGACTCTTTCAAGAACAACAAGCAGCTCCGCAAGGTCAAGAAAAGACTGAAGCACAGGTTCTGGACTGAAGTCTATCAGGTGCCTTTATACTTATGTCATCAGTTATAAATATTTTCACATAAACAATACACTGAAATAAAANTATATATTTTAGCAACAAGTTGCACAATTTAAATCATTTTTAAATTTCGATTTTAAGTCAAAAAGTACTACAACCATTGCTTAGAAAGAGATGTCCCTGGTAAATCTGAATGTAAAACATGCAGTAAAGTAATTCTTGGGAATGAAAGACCATTACAAAAACACAGATTCTGGTGATGTTGAAAATCTTAATGGAAGAAGCGAAGGTACAACTACTTATGGAAATGAAAGTGAATATGTAGCTGAATGATTCCATGAAACCAGGATGGCACAATGGAAATAGAATGATGAAATCATGATTTAAATCAAAACGCTAGAGTTGCATTATTTAAATATGTGTTTTTTAGGTGTGTACCACTTACCCATAAATTGGTTCAAGCATCACTGACCAATCCTATTCTATGCCTCCTCCTTCCTTCACTATGATCGTACAATTATTGCATCAACTCCTTAGTATTTACATTCCAGTGTAGAGAACTCTTTGTTTAATGTGAACAAAACTGAGCCCATGCTGCAAGGTCCACATTTGTAACATTATGTTTGAATGGTTCTTCACTCCTAAATGGTTCTGTATTGAAACACCTCAGGATATAGCAGTGTCCCTAAACATAATGCAATAAAATATTACTTTGCCCTCTGTTTCGGTTTTCTATTTTTACTCTACTTTTTGTTGTACTAGTCAATTCTAACATTGTCAATTACATTATTTNCAGGGTGCCAAGCTTTTTTACCTGTCTGGAATGGTGTATGCAGAATATCAGAAACAAGAAATGCGCAATCTGGGGAGGTTCATCTCAGTCATGAAATTTCGGCCTCTGGTCTGGCAGACGACACATCCTTATGTTCTTGCTGACAGGTGATGTTTAGGTTTTTTGTTGTCCCCCTGGAGGTCCTTGATTTGTAGGGGAATTTATCTGAAGAAGGTTTCTTGGGATCCTTTTTTATAATAATATCCCTGAGCCATGACCACAGAACTTGCACAGGAGAAAGCAGCTATGTATGTATAAAAGTCCAGTTAATGCATTAATTACATTTAGTCTGAAGTTCCAGACTATTGTGTTCCTCTGACATTATCTTATGCGCTAAATGCCCAATATCCTGCCTCTTACAGTTTCTGGACCCAGTGAAAGTGCTAGAGGGTCTAATTTATCTTAGCAAAATGCATTGTATCTATAAATGAGTGTAACACATCTCTCTACAGCATAGTCGGTTTCCTTCTCTTTTCCTGGTTTAAATACTGCTGGACATAAGCTTCCTAAATTGTATATCCCTTGCAAGAATTGTTGGGCACACTGGTGCTTTGCTGTGTGCCTATATTAAATAGCTTGGGTTAAACACTTCTATTGGGAATTAATTTCAGAATTTAGTTTATTCTGGTACCATCTCAGAAGACCTTTTTCATATTGGAGAACATCGTTGAGAAGTGNCTTTCTACATTTCTGGGGTGCTTAGAGGTTTTACCCTTTTACGTCAGTTTTTGTTTTGGAATTGAATGAAATTATATACATTTTCTTATTGTAACTCCCTGAGGATCTAGATGCTGTCCTGTTTCTGTGTCTAAATTTAGATACTTTCAGTCTGATTTTAGAGCTATGCCTAAGGTGGCAACCATTATAACAAGAGCAGTTTAAGTGTGTATTTGCGAAGAGTTGCCAGTCACCAGCAAAAAATCATGATGGTTGGCTCAGCAAACTTTGTCATTGATGGACATTAAGGACCCATCAGTATAGTTTTCAGGCTTTCCTTCGGTCACTCTTCAGGGTTGCCACTTTCAATTGCAATTCCTTACTTTCACTTGGGCATGGCCATGTTAGTTTAAATTCTTTAGTAACAACCCTGGAGTAAAAGACAAATAAGGTTACAGGCATGGCCATATTAGGATAAGTATTGATTTTGTGTAGACATTTTGTGTAAGCATCTTCAGGTTACCATGCAGTTTCATAGTTAGCTTCTGGGCTAATGGAAGTCAAATCTTGCTGCTAGCCACATGTCTTCAGAAAACATCATTGCTTCTTTGCATGAGACTCTGCGGGAAGATTGTGGCATCTTTTGATGCAATCTCCTATCTCACTGACTGACTCTTGGAACATAACTGCTTATTTCCTATATTTAGCAGTGTAATGGCATTTGGAATTGAATATGCAAATGCTAAAATTCAGTCCAGAATATTTAAATTGAATGNTCACATGGGTATGTCGACATGCTGCTTTTTATTGATTAGCAAACATTTATGGTTCTGCTTATTTAACACAGCATTTTTCTTCTTGTTCTCAGAATGGAAGATTTAACTAATCCTGAAGAAATTAGACTGAATCCTAAATGTGACCGTAAGATATCACTCTATGGATACCTCCGGGGGGCCCATTTGAAGAATAAAAGCCAAGTTCACATACCAGGTTATTACCAACACCTAAATAATTCTAATCTATTTTTTACTTACTNATATATTAACCTAAAAGTAATCATTCTCTTTAATCTAAAGTACAAAGATTAGATTAAGATATCTGTTTTTAGGAATGGGAGACTTTGCATTATCTGAGGTGAGCTTTCTGCCAGACCCCTGCCCGCTTCCAACCCAACAAAAAAAGCGTTCCCTGAATGAAAAGGAGAAAACAATTTATGCTCCCCTCTCAGGTGTGGGTGGGGTTGTATATGATAAGGATGCTGTTTACATTGACCTAGGACCACAACATCTCCAACAAGAACAGCAGGTAAGAAGTACTAACTTTTTTCCTTGATGAATTGTGGTACAAAAGCTTAATTATTCATACCATCCAAATTAACTTGTCATTGCATATGGTAAATGTAAATTTACCCACATAATTCTTAATATAGTCTGCGTTACTTGTGGTATACATCAAATACAGGTTATTTGTATGAAATGATAGAAATATTTAGTTTTTTATTCTAATTACAGCGTGCTGCAATGCCATCACATGAATTGGTCCAAAGCNTGATCTCCACAAATGTCACCATTGATTCGAAGATGTCCACAAGCAAAGTATCTCTTTTCACAGACTCCAAACCGTTGGACAATGAGGATGTTGAAAAAAAAGAGTAAGTTTCAATGGGTTGTACTTANTAAAAAGAAATNTAACATAGACAGAGTAGTGTTTCCNTTCTGACTTNATTTAATTTTAATAGGTTTGTAATGCCCACTGAAGAAAAAGTGCTGGATAAAACTGGGCGTATACGGCGCAGAGCAGTATTTGTAGACCAGGGTGAGGAGTCTGGGGAGGAAGATGTGGATGATTCCGGGGAGGAGGAAGATGAGGGGGATGACGACGATATTGATGAGGATGCAGAAACCTCAGATGGGGCTAGTGATGAAGAAGACCAACGCCCAACCCAAAATGTCAAAAGAATAAAAATGGAGGAATTAAATAATTCTTCATCGCTTGAGATGCCAGCTTTTGCTGACAGTGATGATGACCTTGAGCTCAATGAGTATGAAAAACATGCCAAAGCAGAAGATAGTGATGAAGAGGTAGAAAGTGCTTCAGATTCTGATGAAGAAATAAGTGTGGTGAAAAAACAGAGACGTGACAGCACTAAGAAATCAACAACAATTTTGGACAGTGGGAATTGCAGTGGGGAGGATGATAGTAGTGCAGATGAAGTCATGGACGCTGAGGAGGAGGAATCTAATGAAATGGAACATGGATCTGAAGATGAATGTGATGATGAAGAAGAATTACTAAAGGAGGATGAGTTTACTGAAGACTATAATGGCTTTGAAGAATCAGAAGGTAGTTTGCCATCATATGCAATTCTTCCTATCTATATTCCAGAGCAGCCATAGAGACGTATAAGGATTAATTATATTTGAACTGTTTTTCAGGTGCTTTAAAATGGAAAGAAGATCTGAAAAAGAAGGCTGCTGAGGTTTTCCTCCGGCGACAGCAGTCTGTGCCTAATCTACGAAAATATGTGTATGGAACAGGTAAATATTGGCGGCATGCTTATATAACCTAATATTTGCAAAACCTTAAGAAATCGCTGGTGCTTCGCCGCAGTGTGAACGNNTCTGGAACCGGCTTGCCGTTANGATCACAGCCCTTTTAGGTGACCTTACCTCTTCACGGGAGGCCNGCTTCACTGTAGAGCCGGCGTTTTGTGCAGGTCTGAACAGAACTGCAGGGAATCTGAACACAGCATTCTAGATCTATAGAATTTGTTGNTCTTAATTATGATGGACTTCCAGTGATGGAGTAGAGATTTTGCAGCATTTAGAGGATTTTTTTTTTATACAAATAGGGAAATAGGAATGATAGAAAATGAGAGGAGGAAAGGAAAGAGTTGCATTACTTCCACAGATGGTGTATGCTTGTGGAGTATGGAAGATTTTTGTCCAAGCAATCTTGTTATGGACATCAGTGAGTACCCATTTCCAGGAGTCTGTAAGGTGTTCTGAAAAGAGATGCCCGTTGAGGAGTTTAAGANAAAAATACAATGTGATATGTCAGGGGCCACACAGAGGTTCTCAAAAGTGTAAAGTGGCTAACTTACCTGCACCCAATTATTCTCCGTTGTGACATAATGTCAGATTTGGAGACATCTCCAAAGGTTTTTTAGTTACAAAGGGAAGGTATCCTAAAGATCTGTAAAAGGAATGAGAGACCCCCTCATTCTGTCCTATCAGTCCCATNGCCAACCACCTGAATAATGAGCTATGGGACATGCTAAGAGTAAAGTCTGCTTTGTAGTGGAGAGAAGAAATTTCAAGTGGAGATACCTCCAACACTGTAATGTATGGCCTATGGTTGGGTGGGTTATGTGAGGGATAAATGGAAACTGTGGTGGAAATGGTGAGGTATGGGAGAAAGGAATTTTATTTGATCTATCATTACATATCTGTTGGTCGTGTTCAGTGCAAAATCTACGAGCATCCAGTAGTAGCATTTTCTGAATGGTAGTTGACGACCCCTTGTTCCTACTGTGCAAGAGAATTGCCTGTGAATCCCTAGCCTTTTTACCTTTCTCTNAAAGCCTTCTGCACGGCCTGGATTCACAAAGAATAACAAATGTTCAGACCAATACAGACTAAATGAACATTGGGTACTCACCTCAGACAATTAATCACATTTAACACATGGATATAATGTCCCTCACAATGTAGGGCTATATAACATCCACAGGGAGCCTGAATAGATCAAACAAAAAGATATAAAATATAACTTTTAATATAAACACCACTAGAAAATTGGCTACCAAGCCGAATATTAAACTCTAAATAGTAAGATCATATAGGGTAGTGAGAAGTATATGCACTGGGCATAACCTATTAAAGCCCTGGATACTTAACTTTGCTGATACCCTGACTATGATGCAGAGAAGAAAACAGGGTAACTGCCCTGAGAAGAGCGACCCTGTGCTGGAATCATTAACTCCTAGTTTGAACTAGGTTGTCCCTAGCAAACCCTAATGTATATTGTAATCTCCCGACCTGACATGTCTAGTTTCACGGCCACTGATCAGGGGAGTAGAAGCAACAAAAGATACAAAACAATATAAATCAAAATAAAGTATTTACAATATGTTTCAGTATAACAATTATTTCAGTGTGACAGTTTCTCTGCACTGTACCTTGCNTTACCACAGCCTATCAAAACTGCCAAAGTACCAAATAAGCTAAACGTTTTTCAATGTGATTGAGGTATGCTCATGCACGTAGGTATATACAGCAAAAAACGCTATATTTAACGCATTACCACAGCTTTTTATTTTAACAGTTGTAAAGATCCNTCAATTTGAGGATAAAATCCGTAAAGAATCAATCTTATCAAGATACCACATAGGCTGAATATGATTGAGGTATGCNCATTTACTTGAGTATATGTAGCAAAAAACACTCAATACACCATATTATATAATGAGTGAGATGTGCTCACTCACTTCCATATATGTAAAGGAAATACAATATTCGGCGTAGTGTGTATATCAAAAGCTTAAGGGAGAGCGTTATGATACTTATCCGAGTAGGCCTGTGGGCTTGTCTGTAGTTTAAAGGCAGGTCTGAGCAGAGGTGCCAGATTGATGGCCAGCATTAATTCTGGTCTGGGCGTGTGGTCCGCCGGGTTAGCAAGTGTGCGCCTGGATTCAGAATCAGAGATACAGGAGCTTGGGTAGGATCAGCTTCAAAATAATGTTGTACCTCTCCAGCAGAAAAATTATTATTGATCATCAGTATAGGTCTTTCTTAATGATCAACAAGGGGGAAAATTTATGGATACAGATGCTTGGGGGATTAATTATGGTGAATTAATGTTTATTTTCAGTTTAATAATGAAATATTCAAATAATATACAGCATGACTTAGAAATGCCGTAANTAACAAGTAAAGGGGAGGGTGAGGCAATTCCTTTTTATTTTCAGGAATGAAGCATTGCTTTGATGAACTGCAAGAATGTCATCACTGTATTAAAGATTTTATATTAAGTTAAATAGAANATGACTTAATTGACATGTTACTTTTTGTTTGTTTAAGTGGCTGAGAATGAAGATGAGGTAGAACCCACTGGAGAAGAATTGGGTGGATTGTTNCATGTCAGTCGTCCTGACAAGGAATCCAAGAGATCAGCCAATGCCATCGACTGTTCCAAGTTTNTAGTTGATAGTCCACAGGACTGGGATGATCAAGAGGTATTTCTGAAGGGAAAGAGTCTTGAATAGTATTTTTTGGATCCGTTTGTATTGCTTTTGTAAAATAATTTAAATATAACTGATAAAAAAGAATCCTCAATGGAATTGTATAGATGAGATTTAATGTTCCCAGAGTTAATCAAATATTAACTTATATTAAGCAGAATGTTTTTGCATACTTGTGCTTAATGCAAGTAGTCATGAATAGTATAATTTTTGTAATTAATTATTGAGCTCCTGTAAGTAACAAAAAACCCTCCAGAAAGCTGAACCAACTCTGTGTATATGCAGGGGATGGTGACCATAATGTGTGTGCACCTGTGTAAAGAGGGACAGTTAGAACAAAAGCTGGCCATACACTATAAGATAAATCTTAAATGTGACGATTGGATTAAAAACAAAGAACCAATTTTTATTTTTAATGAATTTTAAGCCACCATACACTGTACAATAATTGTATGGAAAAAAAAAATATGCAAATTAGTACTTCTGAATAATATTTTTTTCTTTGTTTGGTTTATGTTTCTAAAGTGCCGATCGTTTTGAAAAAAATCGTTCCCATACACTGAGTGATTTAAAAAAAAAAACGGAAAAAATTCGTACAGTGTATGGCCAGCTAAACAGTTTTTTTGGGGTAGGGGAATTGTTTTGTTTAATAAGTCTCATTAGTGGGTGGGGTGTTCCATTGGTGACTTGTTTAGTGTTACAATGAAAGCTGGATTATAGGGAGGCAGTAAGGTTAATGGTAAAGTTCTTGGCTACAATACTGGACATGGGTAAATAAATAATTGTGTCTTTAATATTGGATGTTTATAGGTAATGGACAACATCCTTGATTGCTTTGTCACTGGAAAATGGGAAAATGATAAGGATGCGGAGAAACTGCTGCAAGAAGATGGTAAATTTCATAAATGGTCCTGGTGAAAAACTTGTAAATGCCCATTTTGTTTGTTTGCATTAATCTTATTAATTAAATTAAGAATTTTGTTTGTGAAGATACCGTATATACTCGAGTATAAGCTGAGTTTTTCAGCACGTTTTTTTGTGCTAAAAGTCCCCCCCTCGGCTTATACTCGAGTCAGTTGATGTTCACTGTTAGTAATTACCATTACATAAGCCATTCATAAATGTATATGCTAGTTTGGAATGTGTAAGAGTGAACTGGACCTTTTCTGCGGTTCTCCAGTCTCTCTCATAACTGTTCTGATGCTGGTCTCTTCAGTATCTGCTTCCTCCCACTGGCAGCATGCTTCATGTGAGGGGGAGGAGGGAGGGGGCTGCTCTGTGCCATACACATGGCA
>JABWIB010004417.1:21732-31902 GCA_016617825.1 Platyplectrum ornatum
CCCCTCCCCCCTTTGTCTTTGCCACTCTTTCACTGACCCCATCTGTTCAACCCTTCGATTTACAACAAATAGGAATGTATATTAGTTTTCTGTCATGGACAGTATATTAGTTTCATCTGTGATACCCTTTTAGCAGCTCAGGTCTTAAGGTACTAACCTTTCAATCATGTTATCAAGTTATCAGTCAAATGTCCATTAATATTGAAGTAAATAAAGCTCATTTTATTCTGGCTCTTGTATTCTAAAGAAGTTTGTGGAGCTCTGCTTTACCTGGTGATACGTATTTTCATGGAGTTCTGTAGTACTTTTACAGTATATTTTGCTTTAATTATTTAAAGGTCACAGATGCAAATAAAAGGTGAAATAATTATGGTTATCTTTTTATTTTTCTTATTTCTTCATAGGACCCATTACTCCTCAAGGAACAGGCTTCCTGGCTGTCCAGTCAGTTAGTGGCAACACAGTGAGTAAATATTTGTAATTTCTGAGCATATGTATATTGTCAATTCATATTCTCCTATGTTTTAAGTAGATGTGCTCCGGGTTTTTGTGCATTTATGTAATACATTAGTGTTTGTGCCTTTTACAATCGGTTTGTTTTGTCCCATAGGCAGACTTTCGGATCGCTGCTACAGGTGTAGTGCTAGACTTGGACAAATCCATCTCTGCTGTGAAAAAGTTAAAACTGATTGGATATCCCTGCAAAATATACAAGAACACTGCTTATATTAAGGTAATTCTATTAAGGTATTGTTCTACTTGTATAAAATATCATGTTTGACAGTTACTGAATGTAAATGCACCTGCATTTCGGCTTTACCCTATTTTAATTGTATGTTCTTTTCCAGGGGATGTTTTCCTCTGTTTTGGAAGTTGCCAAGTTTGAAGGGGCCTCAGTTCGTACAGTGAGTGGAATACGTGGGCAGATTAAGAAAGCCTTACGGACACCTGAGGGGGCATTTCGAGCAACATTTGAAGATAAACTGCTAATGAGTGGTGAGTAAATGATGTTTCTGGAATGTTTGAACTGTGGTCCGAGAGCGAAAGGTGGGAAATTAGCTTATCTCTATGCTGATTATACACAAAACTATCTGACCACTCCTGGGCCTAAATTTACTAAGCAGGGAGATTGAAAAGTGAGGATGTTGCCCATAGCAACCTATTATATTTGAGCTTACATTCTCCAGTAGTAAAATTAAACTGAGAGTTTGAATCTGGTTGGTTGCTTTGGGCAACATCCCCACTTTTCTATCTCCCTGCTTAGTAAATTTAGGCCCTGAAGTCTTGCCCGTGTAACTCAATGGGTTTCTGCCGTTTCGTCTTGGATGTCCTCCACCATCATAAACGTAATCTTTTAAAAACACAACTAATACTATTTCCACCTGCTAATAAAAGCTGTCCACCTGGCCTCTGTTTCTATTGACAGTGCTGAAGTAATCACCACGAGCTCACTACTCACACATACAATCTGTTCATAAATCCTGTTACATACATTTAAAAAAACATACATGTATGTAGCAGAATACGCAGATACCTCACAAAAGTTCTTATTTATACATTAATCATCTCCTGAATAGATTATTGCAGTGATTTCCTAATTAGGCTCCAACATTCTAAAATTAGCTCCCTTCAGTCTATATTACAGCAGCCAAACTGATCTTTGTAAAACGCTCTTCTAGTGCTANTGCACTCTGTCAGTTTCTTCATTGGTTGCTTGCACTCTACAAAATGAAATACAAGATCATGTTGCTAACCTACAAAGTCATCATTAATACTGCACCCACATATCTTCACTCATCTCAAGATATATCCCTGCTCGTTCTCTCAGATCTTCACAGGATCTACAACTCTTCTGCACTAAACAAATGCTCTGATTCCTGGTAACAAGACCATTTCTATTCCAAAATGACACAAACTTTATCGGTTCTGCTACTAAAACTGTCGTTTGACTGGATTATGCAGAGCACTGAGTACTTTTATCTTAAAACCTGGTTGGTCCATTGCATAGTAGTACTTACCCTCTTCTATTAATCTCCAATCTCCTATAATAGTGTAAGCTTGCGGGCAGGGTCATTTGCCCCACCCTTTCTGTCTGCACTATATAAAACCCTGTTAATAAATAAAATAAATAAATAAATGTAACAAATTATGAAATTGCTTTTAAGGATCAATATCATGATCATTGGGCCCACATTAGGTGACCTGAATAATATCTGCTCTGCTCTAGTATTCACAATACAAGATGATATAAAAGATACAACAAATAAAGGCTTTTTTCCCTAACTGGAAACACTTCAAGTTGTCAGTTCACTTTTAAAAGCCTATTATTGGTGTATATTTGTAAAGATTTTCCATTGGAATATGCCATGTGATTTGTACACATCTTGTAATGGTTACTGTTATAATTTCCATTTTTTCACTGGTTTTCAGACATTGTGTTTTTGCGCACATGGTACCCAGTTACTGTGCCCACCTTCTATAACCCTGTCACCTCCCTGCTGAAACCTGTGGGCCAGAAAGACACTTGGAGTGGCATGAAAACTTTGGGGCAGCTGAAGCATGAGTTAGGCATTAGACAGAAACCACAGAAGGATTCTCTGTACAAGGTATGTTTATAAAATGTTTTTGTTAATAATTTATTCATTAGCTGCTTTAATAATAACCTGCGTTTCCCTTGCAGCCAATTGNGAGACAAGAGAGGCACTTCAATCCAATTCATATTCCCAAAGTTCTGCAGAAGGCATTGCCTTTTAAGAGTAAGCCCAAAATGATGGAGAAGGCAGCCAAGGTAACTAGAGACAAGGAGCGGCCAGCTGTTATTCGGGAGCCCCATGAGCGGAAGGTAGGTTCCTCCTTTTCACTGACCCTGATATAAATGGGGAAGTAAATGATACGTTTGTAACAATGATGGAAGATGCTTTGTGTATAATGTGTTGACCTGTATCTTCCAGATTTCGGCTCTGCTTGCTGCTCTTGGCACAGTGAATAACTACAAGAAACAGAAGGCCAAAATAAGGCGCAAACAGCAGCGTAAGGAGTTTATCCAAGAGAAGCAGAAAGAAGAAGAGGGAAAGATGAAGAAGCAGAAGGAGGCCAGGAAAAAGATATTCCGTGTTATTGGACAAAAAGAGAAACGGAAACAACGGACAAGTCTCAAAGGAGTAGAGGAGCCAAATTAATAGCATTGAGATAGATATATATATATATATCTCAATGTGTGTGTATACAGTTCAATGATATACCCCTGTCTGCCTCCAGGGTTTTAACTGTTTTATACCAGGGAAATTCCCTGGATTACCAGATGACTCTTCCCCCTTCACCATTTTTTATTATTCTGCACATATATCAGGTTACTTTAATGTATTCCAAACNGATGAAGAGTAATGTACTATGGACATTTGTCTCTGGAGTCTGCAGCTGCTATTGAGCTTGTAATACATTTGTACAGATGTCTTTGTGTTATCTTCTCTGAAGATGTGTAATTCTACTGCCCTATTTTCTCTCATAATCTCCGGGTGTAAACTAATAAGAAATGGTTAACATAACCATGAAAAAATCATTGATGGCTTGATAATTTAATAGCTTTCAGTAATATGTTGCGGTATTTAAAACGTAAACTGTATCAAATTTGGCATCAGAAAGTGTTTTCCAGTAGGCTTCCATTCATGTGTACTTATCACTGAAGCCCATGGCTGATAACTGCACATAGAACCACCCTGAGCCAATCCCTGACTTTCCTTGTTTCATAAGGACTTTAATCTGACTGCTGCCTCCTGCTCCTAAGTGTACACATATACACTTAGGAGCAGGCGGCAGCAGGACAAATTGAACAGTGGTTCAAGTTTATATGTTAAAAATAGAAGAAGGCATTCAATCAAGCCTATTTAAAGCTGCAAAGAGGGCATAGACTCATACCTTAACTTACAAGTGGGGTTTTTTTTTTTTAATAAATTAAATTTTGCACTCCATAATACTGGTCAATAGCTTTGTAGGAGTGAAACTACAAGTCCAAACATACATTGATATTAGTTATGCCTATAAAGTTAGAACATGCTGTTTCACAGTTCCTGTTCATTTTGGAATTAAATACAGAAGCTTCTTATTACAAAGAGTTTTCTATTTTAAATACTGTTAAGCATATCATAAGGAGTTAGCCAAATAAAGTAATGGGCATTGCCATAGAAATCACATTCTACCAAGCATTAGTCACCTAAATGTATACTGCATGGGAATAAGCCAGTGGTATCCACAAAGACAATTAAACTACGATAAAAGTAACGNCACAATCCATTTGAAAAAAAGCCAAATTCTTGATGTTTTTTCATAATATAGGTTCATAATAAAAGTAAACTTTTTCTGTGTATTAAATGTGCACTACAGGCCACAGGGGCCCAGGCTGCTGTAGGTATGCTGGTGTTTGTAGTACCCCAAATGCCAGCAGGAGGTTTGTGATAAGTGTTATTGCTGAAAGATTAACCTGTTCAAATATAACATAAGTTCATTGTGCAATCACAATGTACAATCACTAGATGAACAAAATGTCATTGCTCAGACTCTGCATGCTTTCCAGCTGCCTCATGCTGGGACTTGTAGTTTTACAACACCTGGGTAGTCTAGTCAGTCCTGGCATAATGTTTACTTTAAAGTAAGCAGNAGACTATGTATTTACTCATACACAAGTGTCCATCTTTTTAGATGGTGATCAAGAGTTTGAAAATAAGAGGTGGACATTCGTGGGCAAAATCATTTTGCCCATTCAGTCTTCCTTTCAGCTGGGGTATGTGGAGTTGTATGTACTCCAGTTTTGGCTAAAGGCAGGTTGGTCCTAGTTGTGCTGTGGAGCTACACAAATGTTATACAAACCTCATTGTACGTTGAATATTTTTAACTAGTTCTTTATANTTACAGTTTGAAGATTTCAGGTATAAGAGTGCTTTTTGTATTTTTTTTATTTTTTGTTTAATTGAAGCATATCTGCAAGACAGTTTTTTGTATTCACTCCTATAGTGAATTGTTGAAGAGGTTCTTTTTTTAGAACAAGATTATCCACCAGCAGTAGTCAATGATTCCTATGTATATGCACATATTGAACCGGATTCAGAGAGGAAGGCAGGCGCAGCATGTTTTTTCAAAAACATGCAGCTCTGAATTGAGCGAAGGGGAGACTGACATGCAATCCGTCTGCTTGTCCGTCTGCATGTAGAGCTACTCTGTGCAGGTCTGGTTCAGGCCCTATATCCAAGTTCCAGAACAGGTGGTAGAATGGAATGGTTTTATACTGTATCCTATGAAAAATGAAGCTTCAAATGAAAAATTGCCACAATCAAATGATTTTAATTCTTTTATTAAAAGGACTCAACAACAGACAAAATAATCTAAATAAGACTGTTGAAATTGCACTGAATTGAAGTAAAACTGAAAAATGTGTTTCTTACAGTATAGGCCATGTACACATCTGCATATAACACATTATCTGTAATATATATATACAAAACAGGCATTTTGAAATGTTTCAAAACAAACCCATTATTAGAAGATATAATACAGACTCGACCCAAATTTGTTCATTTTATCCTTGTATTACAAGGTTTTTATTGTGTGTATCAAAATGCCATTTACATCATAGAATGCAAATGGTAAGAGGGCCTATATCAACTTTTGACCTCACATTCTCCAGTATATAAAATGAACCATCCCCACTTTTCCAATCCCACCATTTATTAAATACAGACCCTGCCCTTTAAAAACCTGATTGCTCAGCACGCATTTGGAACATGCTGATGCAACATATTTTAGCTTTTTTAAGAAGATAACAGGTTTAGAAAANAATGTAAGGTAAAAAGAGAACTAAAAATATTGCTGAACCTTTATGGAGCTAAAATGTAATAGATGCAAAAATGAAAGCCATTAAACCTCATAGAAGCCATAAGACCTTTTTCATCTGAGAATCTACACTTAAAACAGTTTTGAAAATGTAAAGAATAATAGCAGGATACTTATATTTATAGACTGGATGCAGTTACCTTCCCAGCCACATCCAAACTTCTGTGTGGGCAAGGAAAGACCACTCACTTGCAAAGAATTTAGTATGCAGACCCCTAACTTCTAACATCTGCTACATCCTTACTTGCAAAGAGGACACATCAGAAGTCTGTAGAGCACATAGTATGTCCTCAGTATTATATGAGATGTCTGAAAGCCCATGGGAACACATTCTAGTACATCTAAAATGTGTCAAAATGATTTTAATAGCAATGTTTTGCATGTCTTTAAAATTAGGAAGATCTAATGAAGACTACTTTCTCATACATATATGAATGTTTTTTGGTACCNTTTGTGTCGAATGCATAAATAGACAACATTATTTCTACACTATTGTATAAATATTACATCTCCCAGGATCCTTAGTGGTGATAATTATGTGTTTGAACAGTCACTGGGCATTCTTTTGTTGAAAGGAACTATATACCCCTAGGTATATAACCTCTTTATTTTCACACAATCATCAGAAGGGCTCTGGGAGCTACAGTATGTACATTTTGTCCCAAGACCATTTTTTTCTGTGAATGTAAAAAGTATAAACCATCTCTAGAAGATGCCTGGAGTCATGGGTAACGCGCTGGACGTCTGAGTAGGTGGCGCAGGTATTATAGGTGCAGTGTCAGAGCTGGTCTCCTCTAGCTCGCTGTCCTGATCTTCTAGTATACCTTGTTCCATAGGAATGATTTTAATAACCTTTTCTTCAAAGTGAACCTGCTTTTTCTTAGGGCACATGTCCATAGAAACGTCCACAGATTGAAGACCAGATGCCTTGGATAGTTGACAGTTCTTCTTTACTTTTAGAATGCTCCTCATCTGAGTAAGCAGAGATTCCTTCTTCTCTCTGAGAGAGCGTGAGAATGTGTACGTTTGTTCCGTGTCCCCGGCTCTGGTCATTGCCACAGCAGTAGTTGCAGGATCTGTGTAGTATTCTGCTTGGGAGATGCATTCTTTTCCTTTAGTCTTCTTGCACTTACTCAGGGACAGGTAGGCTATACCGGTCACAATTAGCATGGATCCTATATGAACATGAATGAAAATGAAATAAACAAAAACCAAACGTAGCAAACAGTTTATTGTATTTGTTTTTTATGCCGTGAGTAGCAGTGGTTTATAAATGTGTAATGACCTCTGCATCTAAACATTAATACAAGAAAAAAACACACATTTTCAAGATTTATATGACTAAGGGTCAAATCCATAGTGGAAATTGTGAGAATTGTAAGGAAGGCTACAAAGCATGTTCAATATTAGGGAAAGTGGTATTCATTTTATTCTTTACATTCTGTGGAAAATCTTCAGTATTGGTTATTGGTCACAGATACTGACCTGCATTGCTATTAGAGGTGAGAGGTGGCGCTCCAACAGAAAATTTACTTTCAACATAGTTTGCACCATGTATAACTTTTTAAAAGACTGCAATAAAGTTTGGATGACAGACAGATATTATATGTATTGTGCTTTACAGTGATGCATCCTGGGGCACTTTTCCATAAGTACATATGGATCTGCATAATAGTGCATGAATTAATACCAGATTTTATGTGGCCAATCACAAAAAAGCTTTTGAAAAAAAAAAAGCTGACCTTCAGTGTAGGTCGTGAAATATAGATGGCCATTTAGATGTATTCCCTGACAATCATGCACACCTTGTGTGTCACCAGAGCAGAATGCACATGCTATGTGCGGTGATTTCATTGTGTTAATGTGTACTTAAAATGTACAAATAGGTGAGTATACTTTGCTTAGAATGGTAGGAAGCGTTGTTGCACACACTCATTATGTTTGGAGCACCACTTCACCTCACNGACCCTACAAGACACATCCCCAGACATCACTTCCTACCAAGGAGGACATTGTAAAGCCCTGTGCTCATTATCCCCCCTTGGTTGTCACCTTAATCCTGTTAAGCTTTCACCTTAACTTTTTCCCCAGCTTAACCCTCATTTTCCACCCCNACCTTCCAGCCAGTAGGATGAGGAAGTCTGTGAGTTTATTTAGTTATGCACCTTGATTGCTAAACATATATATAAGACTTACCAGGGATGGTGACATGCCACACCAGAACAGGATGAAGGAAGCAGGCCACAGACAGAAGGCCATATCCAAGGAATTTCTGGAATCCACCCAAACGTGCTGCTTTTCCTAAGCACAGATGTAGCCGTGTCTCTGTTTGACACCTTAAAAAGGGAAGGCAGAATAATTTATTTGTTATAAACTCCACAGTACTTAACATTACTAAACTATTGTAATTCTTTTAGGCTATTTTGTTAGAATTTTTATTTATATAGCAAATTGTTTATTTTTTCCAACAATGGAAACTATTTCTATCAATAAATTCCCCTTAAGGTCGAAAGTGACCATTTCACGTGATATGTTAAGATTATCAAGATGTTCTCACTTAAACTGACTCGGAAATCTCCATACAATACAGGGCACTTAGCACACCCTCACTGTAAAATCTGTAAGCAGTCTGCACGCCCCTCACAATCTACACATTGATTTGCTTAGGTCTACACTTGCACCGGATTATCTGGATCAGCCACCTTGTTTCTATACAGCTTCCTAGCTGACTTTAGCATTATGCTGCTTTCCATTCGCCTGCATTTGTGCACACTAACAAAAAACNGATTTCTGGGTCTATGTGAAACTTCATTTGTATACTCTTCTTCCAAAGTATATTACAGGAAATTGCCAGTATTTACATATTTTCATTAAGTAACTGATTTTTTTTATATATATATTGGTCTCTATGAAAAAAAACTCCACCTGCACATGGATGGGACTTAACCATATATAGATTATAGGACGGGATCCTGGACACTATAGCCAAGCTCTTACTGTATGATTTCCATCATTATTCAGGTTTGTGCTGAGAGTCTCTAGACAGCGATTGCTCCGCCATTGATTGTGGGCATCAACAGAGGTCTGGATTTGTTTCATAATGCTCATGCCACAAATAGCGGCAACATAATCTTATAATGGCTCAGCATCAGGGATATTGTCAGACTGGTCAGAGATATCAGACCTGTAGCCTCTGCTACAGATCTTGATGNTAGGATAGGAACACTGGGTCAGTGACAGCTATTGTTGGATCAAGGGTATCCTTTCCTAGTGGACTTATTTAAAGTACAAAGTACAGTGTAGATGTGAATAGTACGGCTATTCCCTATTGCTGCTAGTATTGTTCTGTAAATGGTATGTCATGCAAGTAGCAGCCAAAATATTCAGCCAATAAGTATCCAATATATAAAGTTTGATTAGCACATTTGATATGATTTTAAAAACAATATAAATAGCCACCTCTATATTTTGCAAGTTTACAAAATAATATTTGACTAAGGTATTTTTCCAAGGACAGTGTCACCCAGTCTACTTGTTACCATGAAGATTTGTGTGTAATGGTTATACAGAGGTTGCATATAATTATTCCCATGGCAGAACATAAATGAAAATAATTTTGGACAGCATTACTACAGTTTGTTACACATCTATTTTTAGCAAATCTGACGAATGAATTTGTCATTTCTGATTGTTGCCAGAAAAGTAAAGTAGATTGTCTATAAAAATGAGACAATACAGACTCAGCTGTACCTAAAGCAGTGTGTGAGAAATAAGTGCAGGAAGAATACGCCTTCTGAAGCCCCAACTGCCGCTGATGAAAACCTGTGGCAAAGACACAGAGCAGATGCAGATTACAAAAAGATAGGTTTATAGCCTGATGCATATCAATCTAGACAGTAGGCATTTAGGATATGANGCTTACCTATTCAAACAGTTTGGACTTGGGATCTGATATATACATACATTAGATCATTATGAGTTTTAAGCTTTGTTTCTATACCAGGTTCAAACAGTGTTAACGTGGCAGAAAGCATTCAATGCTCCACCTTGCTGGCACAGACACACTGTGCACTATGGGACTGATCCTAAGTTGCGCATTGCACCTGAATGTGGGCGCAATGCGTGCATTTTTTGCGTTTTTTCGCAGTGCGCCTGCTCTGAATTGCACGCTAATCAGGCGCACATTAGCGTCTCCAGGGCTCTGCGCCTCTGATTTTGGAACTGCGATTTATGGGCGTGCCAGCATATTATAATGAGATTTCGGGGCACGCCTGTTGTTGCGTTTAG